>JAANDG010000201.1:0-231588 GCA_036852015.1 Pelodera strongyloides
ACGATGTGCTTTTTCGATTCCTCTTCCAAAGCCCTATTTTGCTTCTTGTCATGGAGGTTCGTCTCCTTGGCCTCGACAATAGCCTTCTTCGATTTCGGTCCCACATCCACATTTCTTATATTGTCATGGAGGTTCGTCTCCTTGGCCTCGACGATAGCCTTCTTAGATTCCGGTCCCACAACCGCATTTCTCTTATTGTCACGGGCTTGCTGAACAAGCTCATACGCGCGCTGAAAAGTTTCATGAAAACTCGAGAACCGGAAAACTGTTAGGAAAAACAGTACATTCAACCGGCGACGGCGTTATTTAATCGAAAAGAAAAGGTTAAATAACTCACTCCGGTCAACAACAGCTTTCTCACGCTGACATTTTCTCGTCGTGCATGTGTCACTAGCTCCTGAAATAACTTAATTGAAGTGGATGCTAGTGCAATAATAACCACTAAAAACAATAATCACTATTCGCACTCCAATGCACCGATTGGGCGAATAGAGTACTTTTTTCGTGCGCACTGCTAAATTATCCGTAATGCGCTCAAATGCGTTGAAAAAGGTAAATTCAGTTGCAGCAAGACAAATTTCATGGTCTCGTTCTAACGGTATTTCAGTCTGTTAAAAACATGCTGATGAGCAAATAGTATACTTACCACAGCAAGTGGAGGCAGACTGGAACGATTCCGCTTAGGAGGAGCGACGGATTCCTGTAATAACTTGTATAATTTTATGCAAAATAAAATCATCTGATGGAGCATGTACATATGGGACTTTTATAAACAAGGCAAATGCCCCGTAAATGAGCGATTTCACTTTCTATAAAGAAAAGAACTGACCGGAGGATTCTCGCCATGCTCATCGTCTTCATTGAGAACGGGAGCCTTCTGAAAAAATGAACCAAAAATTGACATTTCATGAAACTAAACGGAAATTAAAATTAACGATTCAAAAGTGGAACAATGTAACCTAGTACTCCTGATGACTTCCTGCTGGTGTAATTACAACAGTATCCTCTACTGGTACAAATTGTTCCAAACGTCATAAACAAAAAACATATTAGCAATACACTTCTTAGAATGGATGGTCTTGACATCCGCTATGTTGGTAAGGTCGCTCACCTTTGGAGACGGTGCTCCCGCGGGCCCCAGAAAGTCGCAAAGACCCTCCAGCTTCTAAAAGTAAACGTTAGGAAAACCAAATAGACGAACATCTTCAACTGTAAACGGTTAAATATGCTAAAAACTTACGAGGCAACGAAGATTTCCTATATAGTTAGTTTCCTTGTATTCAGTTAAGTTCAGTACATGGACTGTCAATACGTTAGCAATGGAGGACTTGACACCTCTACTCTGTGGGATCTGGTCAGACTTTTTCATTTTTGTTCTTTTTCATTTTGCTATTTTCCTGTAAATGAATAAACCTTTTATATTATGCAAAATAATTTAGCTAAGTTAAGACTACAGATTGATCAGAAAGCTTACTGCCTTCTTGGAGGAGGGAGCATTGACATTGCGTGCAGAGACGACTGGGATCAAGGCCTCGGAAATTACCTGAAATTAAAGGCTTAGTACCATCAAAGAAAGCATCATATTTAAAACTACGCTCAAGCTAAATTAAAGACTTAAAGGATCGCAGTCACTTCAAATTCGCCTTTTTACTTCAATTATCCATAAACATGAAAAAGCACCTAGAAAAATACCATTCCGGTGTTAATTTACTGAAAAATTAACCCAGGGAAAGAAATCCCCTCGGTTGCGTTCTAATTACGTACAGTATGACAACGACAACTGAGACAATAGAGCAGACACTTTCCCTCTTCCCCGGTTTTTCTTTGTTTTGTCATCATTGGCAACCGGCCAAGACCCGTTGCGATTTATAAAACACCCCATTTTGTCAAAAATCAGAACTCAATACAAGGGATTTCTTTCCCTGTGATAAATGTTCCGTAAATCGGTATTGGAAATTTATTTTTCTAAGTATCTTTTTATATTTATTGATAAGTGAAGTAAAAATGCGAAATTGAAGTGACTGCGATCCTTTAAGCATTAAAGGAAGCAACGTACTTAAATTAACTCCATCAAAATAGCTTACTTTTTTCTTTTTAGCACTTGTCTCGTGTGCAAAAACGGGCTGAGCCTGAAATGAAAATATTACTATTTAGGAAAACAACACTATATTGTATTTTAAGCGCATGATTAATCTTCGATCTTCATTTTGCTTCAAACTAATCGACGATTCAAGCAAAAATAAAAATACCTTTTTTGGTTTAGGCAGGTTCGCCTCCCTCATAGAAGAGAACTAAATGAATCGCATTAAGATAATGGATATGACCGAAACACTTTTCGAATCAAGACAATAATCGGAGAGAATTAGACAAAATATTTAAATATTCACCTGCGGAAGATGTCGTGCTCTCACTTTCTTTTCAATTTGAGTGTGGTCAACCGAAAGCTCGCTTGACTGGGTCTTGACTGTATTCTTAAAATACTCTATTAAAACGTCTTGAAATTAGTTGTTGTTACATCAAACACATTTAGTGAATTTTGGCCAAGTGATTTTCGATAACAAAAGTAAATTCAGTGCTGAAAGATTTGATGTAGTCCTTCGAAAAATAGATGAATAACATTAACAGACATTGACAACTCACCAGGCCCTCTTCACAGTGACCGCGTTCTTCGCTCGGTTTCACGCCTCTTCCGTTTTGTTCACTATCTTTGCCAACATCTTTACCCATCTGTAATGTATAGTTACACTTTTCTTTAATTTCGCTTAAAGAAACGAAAAGAGGATAAAAAAAGTATAAAATTTCGTTGGCAAGCTGAGAACTCACAGAAAAAAAAGGATTATTTGACGACACTCTTTAAACATTTCAGTTGTATAGTTCAAGTGTTCCACGAACAATAAGAGAGAAATATGAGGAAGAAAACTCGCAAAAATAATAATGGAAATAAAATAAATCGCTGTTTGATGCAAGATCATTCTCAGCGTTCATGCATGCGAAAAGAGTAGACACACAGAGTGAAAGGAACCCAGCGCACAGAGAGAGAGGGTTACGGTAGGAGTAGTGCGATATTAGAAAAGTGTAGTGTAGTGATATTTTTTCCCATATATAAGCTGATTCATTACCCGTAAGAATAAACATTGCTTTAATTTAACAACCAAATCGACAACGAATTTTAAAATGGAAGTCTGGATTATGTAAATGTTCAGCAAAGTGTTGTCTCAATTACAGTTGCCAATTTTATATCTACGTCATGGAAAAAAACCTTGGAGAAGCCTAAGCATAATCATTAATTTTCACCTCGGTTGTTTCCTTTCATTTTGTATTTCCAAACTGTCATTTACATCGAAATATATTTGTTTTGTTCCTATGCGTTTCACAAGAACTATATAAGTATCAAACACGTATTATGCTACTTCAGTGAATTTTACCATTAGGCGTGCCGTAGTATATATTTAGTTACGAATTGGTCTTCTGATGTTTTTCTGGAGTAACACACGAAAATCCAAGGTCTTTATTGCGGCGAAACACTCAGGATTATTAGTCAATTGATTTCCAGCGCAACGTATTACTTTTTAAGGAAACTCAAGTCAAGTTAATCTTTGCATTTGGCTTAGTTTGCCAACTTCTCATAATTTTATATGATGCGCAGTATATATATATATATATATATACATATATATATATATAATATATGTATATATAAAATCCCCTACAATCCTATGCTCATGGTTCAACGCACCGTAGGGGTGAAACGGGTAATGCCGGCGAAATGAGCGGGCGTCCTGCGAGAAGATTGGCACCCGCAGGACGTATTGCCAAAACCAACTATGTCAAAGTCAAATCAGCAAAGACCCCGAGTTCCGTGCGCCGCAAGGCAGGGGTGCTATAGCAATCTCACGGCCGTAGGGAACCATAATTTTTCCTATTTTCATATATCTACGTTTAACGCCCGGACGCTGCACAAGGACGCTGATGTCGATCAGTTGATCGGCGAGCTCGATAATGTGAACGCTGGAATCGTTGCTATCCAAGAGACGCGGTCCAAGGAGAGCAAGTGCAAGACCTGGCACAGTGGCCACCGTGTGCTCATTGGAGCCAGAGAGAAGAGGTCGAGGTCTGGCGGTGTGGGCTTCATAGTCCCCCCAGAATACCTGCCATATGTCAGCGATATGAGAGCAGTCAGCCCGCGTGTGGCGGTCCTTCATGGCGAAGTGAAACGTGTGACATTCACCGTTGTTAACGTGTACGCTCCCACCAGCGAGTATGACGACAAGGTCGTGGAGGAGCTTTATGATGACATTGAGCGAGAACTGACGAACAGTCGTGCACATGTCAAGCTTGTCGTCGGTGACTTCAACGCTTCCATCGGTCCCAGGGACGATGGGGAGACGTACGTTGGGCACTACGCTGCAGACACCCGTAATGACCGTGGTCAACGGCTAGCAGATTTTGCGGAAAGTCAGTGCATGTACGTGTTGAACACCATGTTCCAACAACGAAAGCGTAGACTTTGGACGTGGCAGAGCCCGCAAGGTGCAAAGAAGCAGCTGGACTATGTCCTTTGCAACGACGCCCATCGGGTCGTTGACTGTAAGATCGTCGGTAGAAGCTGGTGCGGCTCAAGTTCAGATCACCGCTTGGTCAAGTCCATCATCAACTTTGGTTCTGTTAAGTTCAGAAGGCGCACCTCCAGGCGTGGAGACGTCGATCCGGGTCTAGCACGAGCTATAATGAACCAAGTGGACTGGCCAAGGTACGGTTCACCTCAGTCGTACTCCGAACTGAGCCGGGAATTGGCGAGGGCATCAGCTGAGGCTAGGCCGGTCATTCGTGCTCATCCTAGAGAAAGACTGACGTCGAAGACCATTGAATTGATCCGTGAGAGACGAAAAAGGCTACATCAGGGTCAAAACGTACAGAGCCTCAGCCGCGACCTACGAAAGATGGTTGAAACAGACTATAAGAGCTTTAACGAGGTTAAAGCTCTCGAAGCGGCCCAGCGTCTTATGTCCATAAAGAAAGTACGCCAACGCTATTCCTTGCATAAGGAGGCAACTGTGGCCATGATGGACAAAGACGGTACTTTGAAGACCAAGATCCAGGATATTGCCGATATCATCAAAGATTTATATGGGGATCTCTTTGCTTCGAAGAAGCGTGTTCCGAAATCAGGCATTGAAGTGAATGAGGACGTGCCGAGTTCATGGAGAGCGAGGTTGAACATGCTTTGAAGAGAATGCCTAATAACAGGGCTCCTGGCAATGATGGCATTTCCATTGATCTCCTCAAGTACGCTCCGAAGTCCGCTCTATCCGCGGTTTGCAGGTTGTTCAACAATATCCTCTCAATGAAAATCGTCCCTGAGAACTGGAAAGGTAGTAACACCATCCTGATCCATAAGAAGGGAAGCAAAGAGGACATAACAACTATCGTCCAATTGCGTTGATGTCACAGCTGTCAAAGCTGTTTCTCGCGTTATCTTGAACCGAATCAGCAAGTGGTGGAAGAAGGCAATAGAAGAGAGCAGGCAGGCTTTCGAGCGGGGTACTCGACTATTGACCACATTCACACTGTGTGTCAAGTTATCGAGCGGTCTAGGGAGTACAAGATACCCCTCTGTATGTTGTTTGTCGACTTCAAAAAGGCGTTCGATTCGGTTGAGAAGCAGGCGGTCCTCAATGCTCTGAAACATCACGCAGTGCCAGAAAGCTACGTGTCTATGATAGACGAGCTGTATAACCAGTGCGTCCACGGACATCCAACTCCTTCATACACCAGTTAAGGTGCCCGTTGAGCGCGGAGTCAAACAAGGGGATGTCATTTCCACCCACTCTGTTTTCTGCTTCTCTGGAATGTGCTTTGAGAGACGCCAACATGTCCGGTGGTTATGACATTGACGGCGAAACACTACAGTTCTTACTGTTTGCGACGATGTGGTTCTTATAGCCAAAGACCCATGTACACTGCGAAAACCTAGACGAACTAATTCGAGTAACGACGCTAATCGGTCTTGAAGCCACCCAGGCAAGACACAGTGGATGGCTAACAATCATTGTCCAAACGGCGGTGCAGATATACGTATTGGCAACAGCACGCTCGAAAAGGTAGGGAAGTATGTCTACCTTGGACGCGAGGTTAACCCCAGCAACAGCCTCACCGCCGAACTCTCTCGGCGTAAACAGTCTGGGTGGAAAGCTTTCTGGAAGCTACGAGATGTACTCACCAATTTGAAGCTGTCAAAAGAAGTGAAAGCCAAGGTGTTTAACACGCATGTGCTTCCAGCAATGACCTATGCTTCCGAAACTTGGTGCACGACAAAGAAAGACGAAGAATCCTTACTTGTCACCAGAGAGCCATGGAGCGTAAGAGGTAGGCACGCGCCTCCGGATCGTATGTCAACGTCACACTTCGAGAAAAGTCCGGCGTAGATGATATAATTGATAGGATATACAGCTCGAAACATCGATGGGCTGGTCATGTCATTCGTAGAAATGACAATCGATGGACCACTCGGGTCACTGAATGGCGTCCCCGCGATTACAAGCGTCCTCAAGGGCGACCGCCAACGAGATGGGCAGACCCGATGGTGAAATCATTTGGACGTGCATGGAATCGCATCGCAAGATGCAGGTCTTCATGGCGTAGTTGCGACCTGCGCTGTTGGCGAGCCAACAGCTGATATAACGGTCTTCAAGGTATTCAAGGTAAGGTATATATAAAATATATATTTGATACCTGAAATTTCATATTTCGGTTTCTGAAGTACCATTTAATAAAATGCCTTTTAATGTACTAGATGTCTAACTTTCTTCACGCACAACTAGAGCGCAATAAAATGGAATCAATTGACTGTGAAAACCTGATCCAATCATTAGCCATTAACCACCCAACATTGGCACTCCACAAATAATAGCCGCAATGCAAGGTTACTTTGTTACTTGAGTCCCCTTTAAGAAAATTGACAAGAATAAGTCTTAGATGAAGTGGTACATCCTATAACTCATACACACGCAAACTACACATGAGTGACCTTGATACAGAATATATCCGCAGACAAAAACCGGACAAAGTCACATGTTTCCAGCTGATTATCCAGGAAATTAATTGGAATCCAGGAGAACACCTAGTCAGAGCGTCTACAAGGCGAAGCAGTCGGAGACCTCTTTGACTGCTCCCTTCGGACGAAAATATTCTTCTAGCAATTGGTCTTTAAAACATTGTTCCTTTTGGAACCGTATCCTTGCTAACGTTGAGGACTTTGCTTCTGTGCAAGTTCTCAAGTTAGCGTTGGAACACATTGACCTAAAGCACCTCGGTGCTGACCAAAGTTTATTGCGGTCACTCAATTGAGAATTCAATTTCAAATTTCAAAATTCGAGTTGTCATTTTGCCATTGAACTCTCGGACACAACAATCATGAAACGTACAAGTGCCAGTTCTTTTGAAGGGGGAGCTTGCACTTATAAAATTCAAGGCTCGGGTACGAAACCCGAGTTAATTCAAGGCTCGGGTACGAAACCCGAGTTTCGTACCCGAGCTAGGTGGAGGGCGACCTCGCTCGTGACCCTTCTTCTATTGATATTTTTGTTGGTGATAGTGATTTGATTGTATTACGCTACATTGTGACTTTTGTGCTATTAGTTATTTTCGTTACTTCATAATATCACGTATCATAATTCATAATGGTCTTTTTCGATGTATATATTATTTATATTCGTAGTTATGTTTAATTTTACGTTATGCTCCTTGTAAGTAGTAAGGACTAGAACACTTTCCCCTGTGGGACCCGTTTCTTATTTTCTCGCTTCCCTTGTTATTTTGTACTTGTCGTTTTTATCAATAAACCTTCATAATAAAATTATAGGGACAGAAACGGAGTGTAGGATATAACAACAAATATGCATTGTAAGCGAGGAGGAAGAGTGGCAAGTGATTAATTACCTTGTACATTGCACTTCTCTCTCACATGTTGTTTTCTAACACATGCGGCTACTATCATCAGTTGTGTGTGCATTGTCCACGAGCGCCAGCTCTTGGTCCAGGTCCAAAGATAAAGGAATATGGCTACACTATGTTTATATTTTCATAACTATAACACACTATATACACAGAATATATTAGTAGAAGGCCGCTAGCTAGTTCTACAGTACACTGAGAATTTTTCCTGGTTACACAGTTTAAACGGACTCCGTTTTTTCACTCGTACGTGTGCGACTTCTCTTCCAGTGCATCTATGGCAATAAATTATTTCAGGCACGCGAACGCGCTACACGCCTGTCAATCTACGAGCAACGCGGGAATTTATGTGTTAGAAAAATTTATGCGTATACTGTAGTGTTTTATAAGACGATAAGAAATTTTCTTGTTTTATAAGACGATAAGAAATTTTCTATTTTCAATGCAAAACCTATATATGGGAAGACACGTGGGAGCAGAACATGATTACATGCGTAAAGAAAGAAGAAGAAGCAAGAATCGTAAACAACCGGTCGATGGACACATCGTGAAATCAATTGAGCAGCAATCGGGCAAATATAGGACATCGAGTTCATTGCGAGAATTCGTTTGTGCTAATATGAGATGACAGTAAGTATTTCTAAGGTTACCCGAGCACAAAGGTGGTAGTATATTATGTGAGATACATTACGAATAAAGCAACTATACATAAATCCTGTATCATAAATTTTAGGGAAAGGAAAATACACAAACAGTTTAAAGTTCGAAGAAATGTCAACGCTGAATTCTTAAAATGTCCGCCCTCTTTACTACAGCGTTATAGGGGGATTCAAAAAGCAGAATCATTGTTCAGGTTTAATCGGGCTTGATTCACATAGAATTGAAGCAAGGTTGTTTATGTAGAACTGTGCTGCTTGTAGGGTTTCGAACTTGGACATCCTTCTGCCACCGTCAACATTCGGAAGCATTGTACGCAGCTGAAAAAAGATACTTTTTATTTGAGCTTTTAATTGAATTCGGAAGCTGGCTCAAAATGCAAGAAAAATAAGGACAGTGTATCATGTTATCATAAGCATAATATAATCCCACCTTTTTTGCTCGGGTAGACTTTACAAATACTCATCCCATATTTACTTACACAAAAGAGTGCTCACTTTATCATAAGCGTCGTTTAGCATTAGCATTCTCCTGCGCTCCCTTTCATTTGCTGCATTTCGTCGACTCTTGAGTATCTCGGGAGATGGGGCTTTATATCGCTTTCCACCCCGTCTTTTCTTGCCCGATGAACTATCTGACGATGACGAATCACTGCAATTTGCCGGATACGGGGCGAATCTGAAGAAACAAAATATTTAGTTCTAGCTTCTTAGTGCTGATTATTTGAGAAAGAAAACAAAAAAAGGGGTTTAGCTTGCCTGTTGTCTGCCACAAAACTGGGACTCTGCATTGGGGAGTGGAACACGTTTGCTTGATGAGCGGCTGAAAATGGAACTGTCTGTGAAGAATGAATAGTTTAACTATTACAAATGGGGAATATTAAGGATAACTGGGGGGAAAATGTTAAATGTTTAGTAGCTTATTGGCATGGTATTCATTTTCTAACCAGCCAACGAAACGAATTCCTTAACTCTACAGCTTATGCATGCATGTTAACAATTGAAACAATTTCCCTACCAAGAAGCTGTTGCCGCGCCTCAAATCCATTAGTTGTTGGAAAGAAGAACTGAGTGGGAAATTGGTCCCATGAGGACATTATATCTGAAAAATCCTTCATTGAAAATGTATCTAGTGATAACAAAAAAAATCGTTGTTGTATTTTGATTGAACAAAACACGGACAACTAAATAGTGCGAGTTATTTTAACAAGTGCTGTAAACATGAATGAGACAAGTATGTGAAGATGTGAAATGACAGAATATGAAAGTGGACATTATTCTTGAATAAGATGAATCAGAGTGATTTGCGGACGAGATCGAATAGGTGCCCGCCCTCTTCCCATTGGCTTGTTATACTGTACCGACTCCGCCTACCGACCACCTCCAAACGTAACCTGTGTGTATGGTAATTAACCACCAATGTGACGGAGGCAAAAACCTCTGGCATCAACCATTGACAATTAGGATATGGAATGAAAAGGCTTCTTATAGCCTTGTCAATAAATGGGTTTAAGCACAAAAGAGTTGACTTCTAGTCTACCGATATTAAATCGGAACCGCGAACCTACTATAAATCTCAATACTTTAAGGTTCATACAAGCACATCTCATTGACTTTTTTTGCGAAAAGCATGCATGTTATATTCTGTGTTCATAACTAATTGCGTGGTCGTACGTGAAAATGTTAGGATTCGTCTCCAAGAATAAGGGTTAGGTTGCGCAATGAGCTACGGCGACGCGAATGTGTTTCTATACGTTACGAAGGATTGCTATCGGTTGGAAATAGTGCGCAATACCCAATGTTGATAGTTAATTATGACAGCGGGTGACTGACATTTCTGCCATCGGTAAGATTCGTACCAGTCCAAACAGTGGGAATTGCGTAATGATTCAAGATGGGCACGGTGATAGCTACACTTATCGTTCACACGGCATAAGAGTGCGCCATGCTCTCTGAAAGTAATTATTTCGCAAGCAGCCATGAGACAATTGGCTAATGGTAATATGCCCTACTGGGAGGACTCAAGATATGTGTGTGAACATGATAATTGCTTTACAAGGTTAGAACATACATATAAACATTGAAAATGTAAGGTAAGTGTATATTTGCCCAGTGTTACACGATAAAACAACGGTCCATGTAATTTTCTTCGCAGCTCGAAGTGCACGGTTGATTTGTAATGTACCTGCAGAAAGTAAGCGTATGTGTTACCGTGCGATATACCGTCGAAAAGAAGGGCGCGTGCGGAGCAGGTCCCGCTGAGATGTTACCTGAGATAGACCGACCAAGTGTCAATTTGAGCGAGGATCGTTGTCATCCTAGTGACTACCCGCAAAAGAGCTTGTTGAAAAAAACCTTTATAAAAAGGGTACAAAAGGGCACCCATGGATGACATGACTTACCACAGCAACCAACGGGGGCAATTAAAACAAGTCCCATTGAGTTTCAGTTTTCTAGCATGGCTTTTCAAGATGGGACTGTTTCACGGTGCCCAATTTTCATACATCCTTGGTAATGGAATTTAAAACTGAGGTTGTAAGAAAGAAAACATGCAGAACGTTTATTTTCGATCATTGTTTGAAAGCGTAGTATCTTCAGCTTTGAAAAAATCTACAATTACATAACGCAGACATAACATACAAATGGGATGTATTTCTACATGGTAATACACATTTGTACAGGAACAAATGGAGTTTGTGTGCAAGTGCGTTGTATGAATGATAATTGTATGTGGTTTTTGACTTGAAAATTAGGTCAGCAAAAAAAAATCAAGAGAATACAGGGCTTTAAAACCAATGTGATCGTTGATGGCCTGTAGTGTTATAGGGGAAACAAAACTTCTCATCGGTTTAATTTTCTTTGAACAGTACATGCCCATCAACGAGCACCAATGTAAGTTTCCGCCCTTTTTGTCTAGATAAAAATATGTTTTATTTTAAAACAAACAGGAATAAAGACCTCTTTAGTCGTTGATCTCAGTGAATGCAGCACATAGGAAAAACTAAGAAAGTCTTGCGTAGAATAGAATGGTGAAGAAACTGCAAAATTTCGTTCTGAATTAATTGTTCCTGCTGTTGTTTCACTAAAACTGAAATAATAAATGTATACAAAAGAGAGCCTTGAGAGGGAACAAAAGTAAATTGCATGAAGATGAACAGAAAACGCACACCTGGACTGCGTAATGAATAAAGAATATCCCATTTACCGATCCCCTTTGTTTGTTTCTTTTAACAAGACTCTCGACAAAACGGTGACGCCCGCCCGCAATTTACACAATAAGAAAAATAGGAATGCATTTCAGTCCCGGACACTTAGTTTACAAACCACTTTACCACAACTGCGAACGTTGCTACATTACTAAGTTGAAGAGACTCGTAGAAATAATACTGGAAAACCGCACTACAGAAACAAACAATATTAAAAAATTGATTAAATGAAGGCAAGACCTCTCAAGGCTGGTCAGGCCAAAGTTTAGTTTGATTGCATGAACGAAAAATTGGGGTATTGGACGAGTGGGGGTCGAACCCACGACCTCTGGATTACCGGTCCAGTATGCTACCCCTACACTACCGCCACCCACACCCAACTTTCGTTCTTGCTAGCGACTTGTGGTGCTATGCGCCCACTGTGTGTTGCAGGCGAGCCGTATAAGTCGCTAGCAAGAACGAAAGTTGGGTGTGGGTGGCGGTAGTGTAGTGGTTAGCATACTGGACCGGTAATCCAGAGGTCGTGGGTTCGACCCCCACTCGTCCAATACCCCAATTTTTCGTTCATGCAATCAAACTAATATTAAAAAAGTTGGCTTAAAAGGAACGAAACGAATGGCAACGCTTAGAAACAAGCTCAATTCATGCGCTCTCAGATCACACGTGCTCATCTGTCACAGCTGCAAGCACTATGAAAAGGTTTAGGTTTCTCATTAGTGTCTAGTGGACACAACTGAAAAGATTAGTGTCAAAGGCTATGCAGCTTTACCATGCAGCTGCATGATGGGAGTGAAACTTTTCGTCATGTTTGTAGTTCCCCTATAATGAATCCTTCCCTAAATCGTATTTTCCACTATAAGGCGATGAATAAACCAAATTAAAGCTTTTAGCTGGGTAAGTACTGTGTATCTCATTCACACACCTCTGAGAAAAACTTTTTGGTTATGTTTTGGTCCCATTGCTATAAAGCATATCAAATAAATACTATGGTTTTTACGAAGAATACCAATCGGTTGATGCAACCGGCATATATCGCATGCTGACTGATGGATGGTAGCAATGGTCTATAATAGTATTCGATCATTTTTCAAATAATTCTCAAGTCGTTTATTGCACCAATGGCAATACTCAACTAGATGTTATCTTCCTCGCGCACGAATTATGATTTTGCCATGGTATTACGGTAAGATGTAGTGTGGCAACAGCTGGATACAAGGACGGTTGAGCAGGATTGGTCAATATGGACACACTGGTTCAAAAAAACACCCCCTCGGAATTTAGCGACTGGTGAGACTACACGGCCTTGTCAGTCTTTGAAGCAGATTAGACAAGCAGATCTTCTAATCATTTGATGAAATAATACCTCACATTTTTTCACCAAGGGCAGGCTCAAATTTTTTCAGCTTTTTTTGTATAGTCACGAAAAGGGTATTCCCTCCTTTCGAACGAGAGGTTTCTTTGGTGGTGTAGCTTTAGCATCATAATTGATAGAACATTTTTTACCCACAATGTATAGTCTTGCAAAGCAACCTGTGTCAGTCAGTTGCTTTGTTAATTGCCGGCAATTAACATATTAACGTGGGTCGCTGTTCGATAAGATCTGAGATCTTAGGAAGAGGAAAGGACCCTACACAGAACATAATCCGGATCTCCTCCCACTGGCATAACAGCGGAAGAATACAAAGAAAACGAATTAATGTTTTTGCGTCCATGTGTTGTAAACAACGAGGGTCATTTGCGCGTGTTGATGCGAAACAAATTCTGTTTGACATCATCCACTGATAGTCGTACGTATCGAAACTTTTAACATTTTTGCTGGGAGTAATGACATTTCTGCACACAGCTCATCGCCCATTTCCGCTTAAGAAATCTAGATATTTGCTCACAGTAATGGATACATGCACTGGTTTCTCGTGTTCATTACGGGTCAATTTATCATATTATGTATGTTTCAAGGTTGACCGGGTCTTGTTCGTCTGCCGCTTGGCACCTGTCTTCCCCTAATGATCCTTTCATCAACCCCCGCACCCGACATTCTGACTTGTGTTGCGCAAGAGGGGCAGCGCGCTCGTTTCCACACCCATTAGTTATTAGTTACCATAATGCCGCACCTTTTGAACTCTTCAATTTGGGAAAGCGTCGTGGAGATTATTACAGCGAGCATCTCAGAACTCGGCAAGGATAATAACTCAATGTTCAGTACTAGCAAGCTTTTAACGTACTAAACGTGATTTTGAGGAAAATAAATAATTCCTGATAACTCACTGTTTTTCATAGTCACTGAAGTCAAAATGGAAAGCACAGCCTCAATGATTTACTCCATGACCTGCTTTCAACCCAGCGTCAGTCGACGGATCGAAATCTCAGTGGCGTATCTCCCAATAGTAGGGGACTCTTACAGATTTCATCTACACTAGAGAAACATAATTTCCCGATGCAAACTTGCACTATTGACATATTGAGCAGAAATGCACGACAAAGACCTCAAGCCAGGATATCTACTCGTAATTATATTCGCATGGATAATTCCCTACATCTTTGTGAGTGTTTTTCTTACTATTAACATTAGCAATGTGATTTTTTTTAGCAATCAATTTTTTTCATAATATGACCACTAGAAAAATTTTTTTCTATGCTTCGTAGTAAAAGAGTGTATCGTAGAGTGTAAACCATCCGTATCTAGTTGCTATCTGATTATCCTTTTAGCTGGCCAACTACTTGGAGCGAGCACTACTTCCATTCCGTGCCCTTTGCTACACCCAACCTGATCTATTGTCTGTGGAACCCTTAAACAGTATGGAAGAAGAATGCATAAGAGCATTTCATCCGAATAATAAGCCAGATCCGGAGTGCTATTTGCATAAGCCCGCAGCTAGGATAATTAAACCATCACTTGACACGATCAAGCAAAGTTTCAACCAAGTCATCGTCGTGCGGTAAGACCCATGTCCGCTTATATATCGTGTTTCTTGAGATCATGACGTGATGCTGCAATCAAATTTTTATCGAAGTTAAAGATTTTAAATAGAGGCTACTGGCTTTGCCGCAAACTCTCAAATTGTGCTTAATTTAGGACAGCACCGGCTTCCACGGATTATCGGGAATTTATTCGCACCACATGGAAAACTCACTTTGCAGATATCCCGGTTATTTTCGCAGTAGCAAAGAAAGGTAAGTTTATTTTCGAACAAATATTTTTTATTGGGTTACGTGGTTATTTTGCGATTGCATGCACAATAGGTTGCTCTATCAGACAATTTCTTTCAGACGGTGTCAATCTCAGTAAGGAAGCGACGCAATACGATGACATAGTTCAATTTGACTTTATTGATTCATACTACAATTTGGCATATAAGATGATGTCAATTTATGGATACGTGCTCGAGGAGTTACCCTTTGTGGAGAATATCATTGTGGTTAACGACGATGTGATTGTTAACTCAACTGCAATTAGAAACGTGGGTTCCTAGTTTGTCCTTTCTCCGTTCTTAAAGTTCCTCCGTACACAGTCATTCATCAAGCTTAGTAGTCTGGCAAGCTCGTTTCCTTTAGCATCTATAACGTTTGGTAGCGATCCGTTATGTGGACAACATATTATAACAATACGAGGCATCAATAGGGATTCGGCGTTAATATATTTTCTTTGAAGCTCCCCACAGACAGTCCAAATGTGCCTTGGGTACTGGGTAAGGTATCGAGAGGATATCCCAGGCTATGGATGCCATGGCTTACATGGCATGTGCCCGGATCGATGTATTCGCATATGTGTTATCCACTGTTCACCCAGGTTATGATCATTTTTGATTGGTACTTTCATGACACGCTGTTTGGAAGCACTGATCTGTTAGTTACCATAGCTAGATAGTGATCATTGTTTGGCTTGAACGTACATGCATTGGTGCCATAGAACACTATCTTAACAACTTTACTTATTTAGGGGTCATCATTCATCATATCCAAAGCGGCGGCCACAGTTTTACTACAAAAGATCTGCAGGTTTCCGAATATTCACTTGGGTACGTTTGCATAAACTTTATTGAAAATCCATGGACAGTGACGAGGACAATCTTTTTGACTGTACATGTCAAATGTTTCAGACGATATCCAGATGGGTGTGATGTGCTCGTGTCTTGGTATTGAACAAAGGCACAATGAAGGATTCGACCATCATACTTTCGATCAATTTGTCGTTTATCACTATCAATACTCAAGACACTCTGCTGATTACCTACGAACTATCTGGAGTGGATCACAACTTGATCTCTAAAACGAATAAACAATTGAATTGTTGCTTTGCACTGTAAAGAAGTCACTCAAAACACGCAAACATACAAATATACGTAAAACATTTATTAAAAAATATCACAGCAGTAACTGGAAATCTATGTATATGAATGACCAAAAAAGCATTGGCATGCCATGGAGACTACTATTGAACAACATCAAAGTGCTAATGCTTAAAAATGCAGTGTAACTGAAGATTGACTCAACAAATAGTAAGGTACGTAGTGGTGCTCATAGTGTATCAGTCAAACTTCTTGTTGGGATAATACAAAAGTACGACTAAGAATAGAGCTCAAAGATGCCCGACAAAGTAAAGCCTAGGGTAAAAGTGCAAGTTGAACATTTGAGAAAAGAAATATATTAAACACCTGACCTTATAAATAAGGTTCTATGGAAGGAAAACATGCTGGTAGAGGGGTGATTGAAAACCCGAACATTGCACATAATCGGTGACAAACATTGCAATGATTCCCAACTAGTAATAACGTAAATGATAGGGGGAATAAAATATAATAAATAGGTAAAATACTGTTTGCAAATAACAGGAAAACAAAAAAAAGCAAATCGGGCAGCAAATGTCCACAATTCAGGATTTCATTTAAAAGAACACAATATTTCAATTTGGGGTATCTTATCGACTATTGTTCCGCACTCACAATTAATCAACCTTAACGGACGCGTAGATCTGACGAACGAATATGAATGTAGCAAGGAAGCCGATGGTACCTGCAATGGTTTTAAAGGATTTTAAAATAGAAGACTTTAAGGGATTACATAAAGGATTTTAAAATAGAAGACTTTAAAAATAGAAGAAATAGAAGTCCATCTTTCGATATCTCGTAAAGTTAGCAGAAAGAAGGTAATGCTTACCTGAAGCCAGGAAGAAGAGGAACACAAAGATGGAGGTGTAGGAGAAGTAGAGAATGGTGGATACGACTCCCGAGATGGTCAGCTTCGAAGTAAAGTAGTGTACACAATAGGCGAACAGGTAGACTGCAGTGAAACCAGACGTAAAGAACGATCTCCACCACCAGTGGTAGTCCTAAAAGAGTTTCCGGTACAAAGGTAAATTGGTTGCTGAAACGCTTACCTTCTACAAAGACCTTGAAAAGAACCAGCAGAACAATCAGTTACGTACACAGTTCTAACAAAGAATACGCCTCAAGAATGTAAACAAACCTCGGCGCACAAGTGGAAATAGGCAAGCAGAATGGTGGCTTCCGAGCACGTGATGATCAGGATAAGATATACCAGGAAGAGGAAACCAAACATGTAGTAGGTCTGGTGCGCCCTGAAAGACAAGTTATCAGCAACTGAAAAAATACACTGTTAAGATCGCGTGTCTAAATTATAAAACTTACCAAATTGAGTTAAGAATGAAGAACAGTTGAATGAAAATACATCCGAAAGGAAGGATACCACCCATTAGCATTCCGGGGAACGGCTTCGTGTAGAGTGTCTGCTCCGGGACCTGAAAACAAAAGCACTGTCAATGATCAACTAAATAATTTGGAGTATAACACATACCTCAAACATCAACTTCTTGATAAAGTCACATGTTTAATGTACAAATGTAGGCTTGTAGTGATACACAAAACGTACAAAAAGCTATAAAAAAGGACCTGTCTAGGGATCTGGTTGGTACGAACGGGGTGCTCGATGGCACGTTTCTTGAATCCAAAATAAGCTCCAAGGAAAGTCATCGGAGTAGCGATGAACAGCCAAAGTGACAGCAGAGCGATCAGAGTTCCAAATGGAACGGCGGCAGACGAGCCCTTGTACCAGAGGAGCAGGTTAGTGAAGAAGAAGACGGAGAACAGAATTCTACAATGAACATTTAAGAAAACTTTGCATCCACAACACAATTATATAGGAAGGAACAGTCAAAGAAACTATGTAATGATAATGCAACGTTATAATTTGAAATAGAACGTACCCGGGTACGAAGAAGCTAGTCAGCATGACGTTGGTCTTCCAGTGTACCCCATGGAAGGTCTTGTAGAGTCGGGCAGAGACGTACCCAGCAGCCACGCCGAAGATCACATAGAACACAATTCCGAATGTGATGAGGGATCCACGATTCGCCGGAGAGAGGAATCCGAGGCATGCGAACACTGGAAATTGCAAAATAAAGGTATTCAGGGAAAAATCGAATTATCCTTCAGAAGCATCACAAATGAAGACCACATACCCTCTCACTTACAGATTCAACAAAAAAGTGCGACGTTATACAGTACTCACCGAGGGTAATCGATACCATCATAAGTACTTGGGCACCGGATCCGACGAATACGGAAAGGAACATAGCATTCTTCGGAGATCGGAACACGTCACCGTGAACCAACTTCCATCCGAATTCCTCTTGGGCATCCTCCTAAAATTGTTGATTAAGGGAACTGAAGCGAATAAGAAAATGTGGTATCCTTGGCTTGTTACCCAACTTCATTTTTGTGTCCTTCGGCCCTGAACGTTTCGTTTCTGTTGTCAACAAAAACAAACTTCTACCCATTTCATTCGTATAGCAACAATACCAGTGATCATTGAAAAAGTAACGCTTGTGAGAATAAAATTGTTCAAGTGATCGGCAGCCACTGCCCATGCAAATGCATATGTCACCCACCTCAGTGTCGAGTTGATTGTAGCGTGCGATGTCTCTATGAAGGGTTCTCATAAGGATCATTCCCACCATTCCGGAAAGGAACAACACAATGACGACTGAATTCATGATGGAGAACCACTGTATGTTGGTGTGGGGAACCGAGTTGAGGATGTAGTCCCATCGAGACGACCACTTGATATCAGTCTTCTTAAAAGATAAACCGTAAACACTTGCGACTGACAACTGGTTCTGAAGAACACAAACGATCGGAAAATAAAATATATCTAAAGGATTTCTCATAACTAGAAAACATAAATACGCATTTAACTGTCAACGTGTTCTTGAAATAAAAACGTCATCCAGGGGTTCCTGCATACAGCAACATAGTCATTAGAAAAAATTTCTAAACCCTACCTCCCATTTCACGCTGTAAGTGTAAACAATGTCGGATGTTTTATCGCCGGCCTTGATTGCCAACCCGGGGGCCGATGCAGAACAGTCGAGTGAGGTAGGAGATGAGTGCTTGATACTGCGAGGCTCCACCATGATCGAAATAATACGGCCGCCGACCTGAATAAAAAAGACTGCAATTTTTCCTCCATAAAGCGTTATTGGGTAGAAAGAGCCGTGTAAGTTCCCCTCTCCACAACGTAAGATATATGTACCTTCTCATCAAGGAAATTCGGATCCTGGCTCATATCCCTGTAGTAAATCTTGATATCGACATGGTTGAACAAGTAGTAGCTGTCGGGCGACGTATAGTATTTAGTCTGAAAAACAAACAGTAAAAAAAGCTAATAAAGGGAACCGAATAAGAAAGTGGTGGGGCGAGAACTATATAGCTGATATAACCTAACTTATAAATTCACAAAGAGTTGATAACTAATCCAATTTTATTAACTGGTGGCACAGTGTCAAGAATGCTTGCTGATTATGTTTAGTTTGGCGAACAGTAGTAAATGCGCGTATGTACATTTATGATGAGCACAGACAAGCGCAATTACTTTCGAGAAAATGACCACAATGTTAGACAGAATAAAATATAATAAACAAGAAATAAGTCACGTACATCGAGAACACAAGCGTCATGTTGCACACCGTCAGGACCCACATAGCATCCCATTGGGAAGCCAGTATTACAGACCTTCACGTCTTGCTGACTATTGAAACAAAATGTGACGGGCATATTATCCACGATCCTGAACGATATTAAGTGTAAGCTCTACTGCGCAATTTTTCACCGGTCATGTGGATGTGGTTTACACTTGTTATTCTACATTAAGCATGTTCACGTATATGGCCATAATACAAATTATGGGCGAATCTCCCCACAGGAAACTAATGGTCAGTAGGTTTCACAATTGAAGTGCTGAACAATAAGGAGGTAGAGCAATAACTACAATCAACTAACCAATGATGTTGGTAGTTGAGCTTCATTCCCTTTTGCAACAGTCGCAATTTCTCTACATCGTCTTTCGTGCCTTGGAACTTTTTGTCGCAAAGAAGAGAGCAATTCTTGGTCTCCAAGAAATTGATCTAAACAAACATTGTTAAATTTGTGTTCTTTCTTCTCTGTTTCTTTTTTCCCAATACACTACGAATATGCATTAAACATGCATATTGTTAGGCCCTCCTAATCAATACGCGTTTGACACACACCAGACACTGTTAACATTTCATCAACCTTACGCTGTAAAACTAAGGACTAATCTACCCAATAACAATTAAAAACAAACTGGTTAGAGCAAAACTCTTGTATACTGGGAGAGCTTTATGGAAACTTAAGACAACACGTTTTCTGTAAGTTGAAAAAGCACCTTACCTTATATGGACTGGGCCGAATTCGCTCTCCGAATAAGACTTGTCCCAGATTTTCAACGGGAGATTCATTTTCCGATCCAACACAAAAATCAAAGCTGAAAATGATACAATACAGGAAGAGGCATCCACTATTGATTATGCTTCCCTAATATGAGCAAAAGCAAAAAAGCACTACTTTGGAAACTGAAGCGTCAAAAACCCCAGGTAGTAAACATGTCAAACCTGTGATATTCGTATGGGATCACGCTTCGGTCGGAGTCCAGTCGGTTTACAAAAAGTGGAACGACGCTTGGACATGTGTTCTAAAAGGAATCATTAAGAACCGATAAGAAGAAGCACATAAACAGTATAAAATATTGGTCAGGCTGCCACATATAACACACAAACGTTTGCGAAGTCAGTTCCTGTCATTTTTCACGCATCATTATACAATTACACAGAAAATAAAAAAGATTAAAAAAGAAAATAAAGCAGTGCACATAAATATTTGGAAACCGTACTGTTTCTTCTGTTTCTCGCCAGACGACTGCTCGGATGACGTAACCACTGTCTTCAGTTCGTAGTCAACACCACAAGGTGTGTTTGAACTAGGTTCAACGGTGGAAACAACGGTGCCAGAATCTATTTATTGGCTCAAGAATGTAAGGCAAGGAAACAGGGAAAGCTTGACGTCTTCTTGGTCTTCTGAGTCCGAAGGGATGGGGGGCTCACAGGCCTCTCTGCCAACTCCAAGTGACGGGGTTTCGTTCCTCTACGTCACTGGCCACTCCGCCACGCGTCCATACGCCAACCACTGTCCAGGGGCCATACAGTTTGGAGCGGATCTGTTAACCGCGATCAGACTTATGGGCTCTGTCAGACCCTAGGCAGTTTATAGGAACTCTGCCAACTTGTGCGGGTATTTTAGAGAGGACGCCCGCCTCTTGGTAGAGCTCTGTCACCAGTGCTTCCACAATCTCTAATCTTAGTCAACAGTATTTATACATAAGTTAAGAGGCTAATACAGTACGTAATTACTGTGATTGCATAAACATCGTCAATACTAGACATAAGTTACAACTATGTTTTAGACTACGTTTCATAGATAATTCTCTATATTTCTATAGTTGCAACGTAGAGTTGCAACACTCCCAAACGAGAAGATTCCAACTTATATGGTAGTTCATTGAAGACTATCTTCATCCTCTAACTAACAAACGAGAATATTTCTAACTATAATTCTCTGATACGATGTCTCCCAAACGTGTCTTTAACTGATTATTTGCAACGTATTCGATAGTATCGTATATGTACTACCAATCAAGCGCTTCAGTTGATCGTATGCAAATCACATACTCATTTTCTTGCTTTTCAAATGTGCGCAGCACATCCTCCCAAGCAAGAATTTTTTTTAAATAGATGATTCTGCCATATTCGGATTATGAACTAATTACGTAAACTGCGCTTTGTCATTCTATAAACTGAGACCATATCCGTCTTTCACACTATCCTTTACTTTGACAGTACTCGCACTCACGTTCACAACTTCGCCTTTCATACTGAGGAATGTTATGAGATAGAATGAAGATGAGAGATAAAGCTTGAGATGAGAATGATTTGATTGTGGGAGTAGGACTCCCGTGTGACCACCTGTTAGGTCACCCTGGCCATGACCACCTGATAGGTCATACTGGTTTGTGACCACCTGTTAGGTCACCCTGGTTTGCAACCGCCTTCTCGGTCGCTATGGAATAACTAGGTTCTGGAGCCGCGGTCGCCATGTTTGAACTAGGTTCAACGGTGGAAACAACGGTGCCAGAATCTATTTATTGGCTCAAGAATGTAAGGCAAGGAAACAGGGAAAGCTTGACGTCTTCTTGGTCTTCTGAGTCCGAAGGGATGGGGGGCTCACAGGCCTCTCTGCCAACTCCAAGTGACGGGGTTTCGTTCCTCTACGTCACTGGCCACTCCGCCACGCGTCCATACGCCAACCACTGTCCAGGGGCCATACAGTTTGGAGCGGATCTGTTAACCGCGATCAGACTTATGGGCTCTGTCAGACCCTAGGCAGTTTATAGGAACTCTGCCAACTTGTGCGGGTATTTTAGAGAGGACGCCCGCCTCTTGGTAGAGCTCTGTCACCAGTGCTTCCACAATCTCTAATCTTAGTCAACAGTATTTATACATAAGTTAAGAGGCTAATACAGTACGTAATTACTGTGATTGCATAAACATCGTCAATACTAGACATAAGTTACAACTATGTTTTAGACTACGTTTCATAGATAATTCTCTATATTTCTATAGTTGCAACGTAGAGTTGCAACAAGGTTTACCCGTGTCACCGGGAGCCGGCTAGAAAAAATCTTATTTATTGAATTCACTGATTACCATACACCGATACAATTATTGTAGCCCGTGTCTATCATATCACACAACTACGTATGTTTTACAAGAGACGTACGAGGCGCACTTTACGTACAGACACAAGAATATGCACGCGCACGATGTATCTTACCAAGAAAGTGTACCACGATGAAAACACACAAAACACCACCATTTGATACGAAAGCTAATGATTTTAGTTCAACAAATTAATACAGCCGGTAGATTTCAAAACACTTTGTTTTACGACGAAAAGCGACAAATTCACTCATAAATGAGAGGAACGTTATCTGCCTTCATTGGTATCTGTAAACAATTATGCCTCATTTAGTAATTATGTGATATGTAAAGAACATAAAACAAGTTCTACGGAAAAGGGAATTGACCTGCAACGTAACGCTGCTGGCACTTCGTGGAGGTATCTCGAACCAAAAGGGAAACGCATTATCGCCCAATTTCTTTTTCAACCGGCCTTGCAGTCGGGTCAACGGTCGCTTCGGTTGGCTCTCGTCTGGAGGATACACCTGCAAGATGTGAAAGCTATGATCATGTTGAGCAGCACTCCAGAAAGAAATCAAATTCTCCTATGACTGCGTCGTCTTATATAAGAGTTCCGATTCCATTCATTTCAACCAGTGTATTATATTAGTAAAATGCTGGATTTCCGCATATAAGTCGTGCATAATGAGCACAGGCCGAAAACGCTCACAAACAATAAATGCTTACGTGAAAGTGTTGATTAATGAGATCTTTCCTAAAAGTGAGACCGAGTACATCCAGGTCTTCTCGGCCATATCGGAATGCAGCCAGCAGATGAGCGGTCACTTTCTTGCCCTCTTTCAGATACTCATCATCGATCAGCACCATCCCATCTGAAACGATTCGGTTGGAAAGATATCATCCATCAATGCACATAGCATTTTGTTTTATGCAAAAGGTCATCTAGTCGCTGTGAAATTGTATGGTAATTCACAAGAAATGTCTCTCTTAGAATAAACAAGAATCAGGCGTACCTATCAAGTCCACATAATCTCCCCGATCGATGAAGTCCCTCTTCCCCAGGTAAGTGGTCACTTTCCCATTGGGAGAAGTCTTCTTGAACACGCTAAAAGTATGAAACAATTATTTTCCGATGTGTATGTAATAATAGGTTTTTGTTTTTCCTACATAGTTGGCGCAGGTTTTCACCAAAATTAAGAGCAAACAATCTCTGTGTGGAAAGATGCCAAGTGCCCATTTTTACTATAAATATACGAACTTGGCTATTTGAAAGTGGCAGATGTAATCAAAACAGGTGTAATACCTTGCAAACACCATTGCAACCATGGCGTCCGTTGCATCGACTGGAGACATTTTTTACAATGCTTAGTTTTCTACAGAATTATCTAATGCACAATGATAGATGCCCGTCAACTGCATGTCTTCTTGTAGACAACTCCGCGCATTATTTATGATTGGGAATAAAATAAGTATATAATCAGGTTGGGAGTAGGTTTCAGAATGGGGCACGGCTTATTCTTAAATGATGGTGAATATGCCAATATTGAATAAGATTTGCCTACATACAGCGTGATTTATTGGATGATATTCTGCGTGACACAATAAGACCAGAGGCCAATAATACAAAATCAATAGATGGGTAATTCCTTGGCGCATACGCACAAAATAAATCCAAATCTATATGGGGGCGGGTTTTTCTTCCATAATTCAATACAGGGAATTATCATAGGACCGCTTATCCTTCCTGCGTAAACATTCAAAAATAAAACATAATATAATATTGGTTCTGCTAAAACATCTTGGTTCACTTAGTAGTTTGCTAATCCCTCTCATCACTCCTTCTGAACCTTGTTTGCAAACTAGCAATTAAGAAATGTAGAAGCGTTACACCATGCATAAGTGGTAGTTATGAAACCGTTTAATGTGGAAGCTTATCTACTACGCAGAGTTCGAATTATTTTTTTTAACATTTGCTTGAAATCAAATGGGCGATGAAATTGTTTTGTAGTTTGTCACATTTACCCTTCATTTACAGATTTACATACGTAACTCGCATCTGTTAGCTCAATTGCAATTGTTCTAAAAACATGGAGTTCGAATAAAAATGCTGCTAAGCTTCGTGGTCACAACATAAAGCATTGTGTGCAGACTGTCAGCGCCATTTTAGCAAGCACTTAATGTAATAATCATTCAATGCAGAATACGCACCGTGTTCCAGCTTTCTTTTCTTCGTCCGCCATCTTCTATCGCGCTATGTGCCTGATCGGTTGTGGTCCAAAAATCGTGTTCCACAACAGGCAATTTGTATTTGTTCCTTGAGTTTTCACCTTCGCCTAACTAGGGCACTCATACCACCGTCTGCAAAAAAATTCGATGAAACCAAGTGTAGAAGAAAGTGCAAAAAGCAAAGAAATATACACTCGGATTATCTGTCTATGATCAGCAACACTAAAAATAAGCAAAATAAGTCTAAGCGATTTAGGCTGTTGCACATATTAAGAAACAATTTCATAAAACAGTGTTGTTACAACTATGTGTCCCGACTAGCGTGTAAAAGTAAATTCGCAAAACCGACTCATTTTTTGTTACAAGTTCGTGTATTTTGAATGGCTCAACTATCTTTCGATCTCGTCAATACAAAGTTGACAATCTTTTTCTCGACAAAAAGTCTCAGCAACATGTAATATCGGAAAGGCTCAATCTAGTATTAGTCACTATTCTTCAGAAACATGGAACAATAATCGATACAGAAATAAGTATATAGAAATAATGTTCAGAAAGATCCCTTCTAATTAGGAAGTAAATTTGCCTAAGCATATTTGCATTCAATTAGACAAACCACAGTGTAGGTGGGTAAAGAAGGTTGCTTGTGGGACATAGGGAGTGCGACTCTGCCCTTTTTTCCATATTTTTTTCTACGTTCGCTTCATACGCCTTCTACATCGCATTATGTAAATGGCAATGGCTTAGTACACTTGGACAAAACTGCATATTGGACTAACGTTTAGTTGTGGCATGGGTCTTAAGTGTCGGCCAACCAGTTCATTAAGGTAAATGTGATGAAAAAAAAAATTAGGTATGGAAAATGGAGTGAATTATTATCCTGGGGCCACTTTTACTCGCGGTATCTTAAAATTTACTCGGAGCGGTTGTCAAGTCTAGAAACTGAATACAATGTACAGAAACAATGGAAAAGCCTGAACGGACGGAGACGACTACAAATTGTTCCTTCTTTAAGAAAGTCACACATTGCGAAATATTTTTTTTGTCAACTTTTTGAAAGAAGACTACAATTATTATAGCATTGCATTCCAAGATATAGAGAACTTTACATGTCTTGCACATTCTTGAACAATCATTAGCGATTAAAATCATTCAAAAAAAGCTTCAAACGAATCCTCTGAAGTAGCTGTAGGAAAATTGTGAACACATAAGGGGATGCGCATATTATGGAAATTCTAGACTACAAATTTTTCGAAGAGTCGCCGAATTTCGATAATAAAACAAAAACATAAAGTAAATGGGCAAGCCAGTCAAGCATGCATACTACGATAGTTACATACTTCCTACTACAACAAATTTCTGTCTCTTTTCTTTAAGACACGCTCGTCTCTCTCGATCTACCCCCATTTTCTTTGAGTTCTCTACGAATATGTAAAAAGAGAACAGAGAATTGGAATTAAACCCCTTATTAAGGAAGAATCTTTTACGCCATAGAGCTGTGATTGAATAGTAGACAAGCCAACAAACTGTGTTCTGTGACTCGTTTTGCTAGGAACGAGACTAAAGTTGTCATTGGTACCTCGAGAACTGCAATTATGTATATAATTGGGGGTAGTAAGGAGGTTCAATGCTCTCCTATTAATTATTTTTGATGGGCCAACAAACGTCTTGGGAATTCAAGTGAGTTTAATTATTGGCCTTTTAATGTAAAACTAGGACATAGGCTACTGAACTGTGGAATGCGGCAATCCTATTCATCTACATCGTCGAAAACAAAGCCTCAACACAATGGGCAATTTTTCCTTAGTTTACCACACGCAATAATATTTGGAAAAAAATGGTCATGGGCTTCACAAACCTAATAAAGGAAAAGTGTACATAGTAGGTAAGTGTACATAGTAAGTCAAGGTTTTTTTACAAATTTGCAGTGACGATGAGCAGAAATAGAAAAAAATAGGTTGACAATGGTAACAACAAAACTACTGCCTAATGCGCAGAAAAATTACTGATGTAAGGTTACGTATGAGTCTAGCAAACATGGCCATTGTGCGGAATATTTCTTCTTCCTGTCCCACAATGTAGACGCATTCATACCCACCAAAAATTTGTGGACCCAACTTCCGATCGCACGGACCGGAAAAAATTGGGGTCAAAGTGCCGCAGTCTGGTTCCGATGACCCATTTTGTAACCAACACTTTTACGGGAACGCATACTTTCATCAGTCTCATTAGGTTAATATATATATCATCCTGATAGGAATCATCCCTTTACACATACAACTTACTGGCAATAAGGTCAAGAGACTTCATTACTCAATGGACATGCTCGCACTCGAAAGACCAACTACTAGTTCGTAACCCGACCATTTTTTAAAGCGCATCAAATTGCAAAAATACCTTCGCTTGTAACAAGGTATGGACGGTTGCGTCTAGAGCTTCTTTTTTGTTAGTAACTGACGTGGAAGCAGCTGCAATATCAGCCATAGCATTAGATTAAAATCATACAAGAGTTTGACCAACCACACAAAGAGTACACGGAAAAAAATTATTTTTAATAAGGATGAAGATTTGCGCGCACATTTGTAGACAAGAAACATAGTGGAACAAAGAGAGCGGGACAAACAAAGAGAATGATAAACAAAAATTCCTAGGAACATCTGGAGCTGTTTCTTTCTTTCAAGCCATTATTATCTGGCAGTTTACGCTTGTTTTGTAGGCCAAGATGTAGTAAAATTTCAGAATTGTATTGTGTCCGAGCAAGAATGTAGGGTTAGGGCCAGCTTCTCTGGAAACTGAGCGAGTATAACATCACGAATCAACGCCGATATTTCAAAATTTGAGGGAATTTTTAACCCATCATCATTACTTATTCATCGTCTCTGGACATCAGTAACGATGAAAAAATAGGCTAAAATACCCGGATTTATAGATAAAAATAGTGTCTTATTACATAAACCAGGAAAGTTTGTCTAGCTGTTTGAATGTGAGGATTTATATGACGCTGCCTTGAAGTGCGAATGCAAAAAACTAAGCAACATTTGCTCGTATACCGGGTATTATCAAAAAAATTCGAAAAGGTAATCTTGTCTATAAATTCAATAAGATTTCTAAATAATGTTAGCATAAAGAAATCGTAAGCAGACACGGTCTTCGCTGGCAAGTAAAATGTCGTCTGACCATTTAACTTTAGAGAACGTGGGACATTAAGCTGAAAGAAAAGAAAATACGCAAGGAATTTCTATAAAATCTTCAACGTATAAAATATAGTGACCGTAAAGTAATGCGCACTAATATTTCTTGAGACTGTTTTTTTGACAACCACAATGTTCATTTGGGGCGCTGAAAAAAACTCGAGACATTTCACAGGCATTTATCGTTTTCGTCGCCTTCTTTTTGGGAATTCCGCCTTATCACAAAATGCACCTACGTACGTATTACAACAGGCACACGGATTGCATAACTAGAGGACATGAACTTGTTCTGGATAAAACACGAAACAAGAGCATGAAGTCGTACGGAATAAAAACAAAGTAGTCTACAACTACAGGCCCACCAGGAATTCCCCTTACCAAAAAAAAATCCTCAACAAATCCATTTAAAATGTTGTTGCATGCGATAAGTGTCCTCGACTGGGCATAACCTTACTAAATCATATGTATCGCATTCCAATGTGTTGTACTTTTTGCAACAAAGATGTTGGAGAGAACGCGGTGTAAACTAATTAAGCTGCTGGGTTAAGTGAATTCGACGCCCCTAATCGGAGATGGGACTGGAAACGGAGGGGGGCCCGTGTGGTATTTCATGTGCACTCGGGTAGGAGGAAGGAGGGGGTTTTGGCCAGTCAATTAGTGTTTTGGCCCGGTGTGTGCATGGTGACCTCATCATTGGACACTGGCCCGCTGAATACGGAGAAGTATAATTATTCTCAGATACCCGCTCTCCTAGTTTCTCTCCGTCTCTCCGGGAGAGTGATATACCCGAAGGAAGACATAGGGATATTGAGAGAGAAACTAGTAGTTCTTTCCAGCAACTATACTGCTTTATCTTGTAGTACGCCTACCAATAGTTGCAATTATGTAAATGAGAAACTAATACTACTATAACTATCATAAAAGTAAAGGGGAGTTTTGGGGAAGTAGTTCAATGAAAATTGCACAAATGTATGTCGTTTCTTTTGGCCAAAAGGGCAAATGACTGAATACATGCTGGGCAAGTGAAAACAGGCAGTCAGAGAGTATAAATGAAAGGAATCAACCATGAGACACAGACTGTCAGAGAAGAGAAAGAGAGAGAGGTACAAAAACAGCGGCCCCAAACTCTGTTGGAAGTGTGTCAATGTAAACCGTTAACTTGAAAGGTCACAATAAAAATACATCCATAGGAACTTATTACATATGCGGATGCCCTATTTGGAAAAATGGACATGAGAAACTCCCGGCGCATTACATCATATCGAAAAGTCATAGATTTTAAAACAATAGCACAATTTTCGTATATTATAGCAAACACAACGAAATATCTATAACAAGCTGATTGCGGGCCCACTACTATTTTTTTTATAAAGAGTGAAATGGAATCAAACAATTTTTTTAAATAAACGACCACAAACTAAGAAAAATTTATGCCGTCAGCAAACATTCAAGTTTCTTTGAAAAATAACTATACGAAAATGACTCATTATTGAAATAATGGTATATTTTAATTGTATGATAGTTGAATCACAGACAGTGGCAACAAACAACATGATTCAATAAACGGGGCACTATTTCATGAAATAATTGCTAACGGAAATGAAGTATTCATGAGGAAACGAAGGACCATGGCTCCCATGGCTCAGTGCCAGGTTCAGCGGGTGCCTAATAACAAAACTGCTAACGGTATATACTTGATCAGTAAGCGAACATATAGAAAGCCCAAATCGACCTTTTTAGTTGAATGAATATTCGAGAAAATTTTCTAGTTTAAGCGAGAATTCGTGACGTGGCCTTGGCTTCGCCCCATTTCTACACAAACGACGACTATCCCATTCTCTACTTAGGCAACTGAACACGACCTGAAGTTTACATTCCCGAGAATGCAACATCCAGAGAAACCGCCGCGCAAGCCTTGCGACACGTGCGGCCTCAACTACGGTAGGTTTGCAAATGGGTTTTTGAAGATAGCCCCGCGCAATCGGTTCGTGGACAAATCTAGGTTTAGACAAATTACGCTTCGTGTCAAGTGTTGTTTTGCGTACGTATAAGATACAGCAGTTTCGTATGTTATGGCAACAGTTACTCATCATTAGCTGATAAATACATAGGTAAATTATTTTTTGTGCTTGAATAACTGTTGATGATTATGTTTGCAGTCGACTATTACGCTTGAAAAGGAGCAATCCCTCAGATGTTGTTCACACTAGGATCATAAGAAAATCCTGCATTTAGATTACATGCCTAATGTGAATATTTTCTCAAAAAACATTTCCATTTTATGTATCTTTATTGTTTTTTTTTCTTGCAAACAATCATAAGAAAATCCTGCATTTAGATTACATGCCTAATGTGAATATTTTCTCAAAAAACATTTCCATTTTATGTATCTTTATTTTTTTTTTTCTTGCAAACAATCCAGTTTTTTCGCAGTTAGACTCGTTATTATCACAGAAAGGGAAACAATCATATAACTATAAAATGCTAATCAAGTTTAATATCAACACATACACCCGAAACAGTATAAATACGATTGCTCTACACATACTAACGGAAAATACTCAAAAGCAACATAAGAATAAAAAGAAGAAACAATCCGAAAGAATGCATCAACGCATGTGCATACATAAATAGGCGCTAATCACACTACTCGACTAGGCAATTAATAATTGCACCATTTTCATCTTTTAATAACCACAACTTCTTTGAATACTTAATTCTTAAGTGATCCAATGTACTCTTCCCTAAACAAAACATAATATTCAGCAATCAAAATAACCAAATCATTTATGTTTATCGCTTTTCAATTCCTTAAACCTTTCAAACCTATATTTGTAAGTGAAGTAAGATCCGATGCGCAATTAGAATTTTAGCACAAAACAGGACTCTGTGGAATATATGCACTGGAACAACATTTCTACGAAAATATCCTAATAAAAATATTGAGTCTCCCATATCTCCCGGAAGTCTTTCATCCTAGCTTGTTCATCTGTAGTTTCTTCTCTATCACTCGTTGTGTTGAATAGATGAAAGAATCAACCAGAGAAGCGACTGTGAATATTCCACCCACAATCGCGCATAGAGACACCAACCAATTCGACAAGGCTCTGAAAAATTAAACTTTATTTTGAAACTCCATGACGATCTTTGTTTAGAAGCTCTTGCAAAAAAAGCACATTAAAATCAAATCAGTGGTAGATGTCCGAGCATACACGACTCCCGGGATAAACACACACACTCACACATATATATATATATATATTATATATATATATATATATATATATATATCATATCTATATAGATATATATATATCTATATATATATATATATATCTATATATATATATATATATATATATATATATATCTATATTCAATGGAAGAAAAAGGTCCTTGTTTCTTATTCCGGGAGTCGTAAGTGCTCGAAGATTTACTTTAATTATCCTTATATATTCTCCCAAAATGAATCGTGGCTCAACAAAGTAGACTACTCACTGTCTCCTCTCTTCGTACTTGACCATTAGAGGGCTGAATTCGTATTGAACAAAAAATCCGGGAAGGCCGGATACGCCGTTACCTGAAAATATCAGGATTAGAATGGTTTCAGTATGTTCTTCAAAATGCTTAGAAATAAGTTCTTACCCAGTTGCTTAGGCTGGGTGGTCACTGAAAACTGATGACTGTTCTCAACTTGTCCGTCCAAATGCGCGTATGCAGTAGGGACAACCTTCACGTAGTATTGATACATGATGCCTCCTAAAAACAGAAGGCGTGATTTTATTTGGAAACTGGAACCATTATATCAAGTAAGATTGTGTTATATCGGGTGTGTACTACTGCATGACACAAAATTATAACATGTAAAGAAAAATAGAGGCAATCTGTGCAAACTACTCTGTTCGATTTAAATTTACTTGCATCCAGGACCCACCATTCGCTGAGATAAATTGTTTGCCATCCAAAGGATACTGCTTTCCGGGGTAGTGAATTCCGAATGACAAATGCTCCACACGGTGAGAGGAATCAAATCGAGTGGGATCCATTGAGTGAAGGTCGTGAACTAAAATGAACAATTACAATACTAAGAACTGCGAGAAGAATTTAGGGAAGAAAACACGCCAAGAACTACGCACTATATGTAGGAGTGTCACAGAGAAAAACAGGCTAAGAACTACACACTGTAGAAAGAGAAATTGTTTCGACTGTAGTAATCAACGTGCCTGCGGACGGTCGATACTAGGATGTGATTTAACAACAAAAAAGGGGAGTATATCAATGGCAACGACTGTACCATGAGCCCGCATCGTTCTGAATGGATCTCCTGGAGCGATGTGGAAGTTGCCAGCCACCTGAATCACAAGAATGGTACATGTGCACGGGCAATAGCAAGATTCATACTGAAATGGCAGTGGCTACTTACCTTGGCGACTTGAACTTTTCCGAACACTCGACATCCCTCGTCCTTATGTTCAGTTAACAGACGCACCCACGGATCATTCTAAATTCCAATTTATTATTTTATTGCATACGAACAGGAGCAATTCACACAATGCAACGCCAAGCTATACCAAGATAATCGTTTGATCAGGCTCAAACATAATAAAAACATTTTAAGAAAGTTATGCAAAGTATTCTCGCTTATCTTGCACTGTTCCACTGTTTCTGCGTTCATCTGCCATCCCTTCAAGTGGTAAGCTTCTTTTACTTCCTCACAAGTATTACAACAGCTGAAAATTACGATATTCTTACCATTAGAGAACCTAAGCAATGTATACGAGAATAATCGGATTAGAGAAAGCATCGGTATTCATTTCAAAAAGAATAGCATGTGAACGACACTCGCCTTCGAAAAAAAACTTCTTAGTAACAAACTTACTGTCCATCCGGAAGCGCTCCATAACAACTACCGCAGTGTGGGGTCGTTGGCGCGGCAACCTCATTTGAAGTCTTATTTTGATTGACCTCTGAAATATATTATACTTGATGAAACGGGCTATGAATAACGTAAGCACTTCAAACTAGAATGGGTCAGTAAAGTACTTTTTTTTAAACTAACCCATCTTTAATGGATTTGTAATGTTCATTCCATCTCTATCGATCCGCACCTTGTAGATGTCGTCTTGTACGTTGTCTTGATTATCGCTACTCACGTCCATGACGTCGATTGTGATGACTGAACAGGCATCCGATAAGGAAATAAAGCAATTTCTCCCAAGCTGCGTGGAATAAATGAGTACTCCAAGATACGGCATAACACTCATGAAGTTTTCTCCAAATAGTAATTAAGCGCTAAATTCATAGACAGGTACACCTACAACGGCATACATACGAAATGACGTTAATGTTCAAATGGATAGGTTAAAATTCACATGGACAGGCGAGCTTGTGGAAAACGATGTCAAAGTTAACATGGACTCTTTCGTCGGACGTAGTTGAATCCACGTAAAGTTGTTCCGTCACTTCTGTTTGCAGAAAGGAAATCGTCTCGCTCATTGACAACATAACTATTGCAATGGCTGCGACCAACGACACTGAAAAAATAATGCTGCAACGAGAACATGTAATAACAACTCTTTGGTCTTAACGTGGGTCCTATTCCGGCTATTCCATATATTCCAGAAGGTTTGCTTGGGAACCTAAGCATAGCTTAAACATAAAATACAGTCATTTTACAAAACATACCTGCTCCTCCAGTCAATGTTTTAACACGAAAATCGTCCAGTGGCTTGGTATATGCATCTAGCTCGCGTAGTTTATTAAAGAATACTCCCATAAGGCCAGTGGCTGCTGCTAAAGTTAAAGACTAAGCGATATGATAAATATTTGCTTTAAACTTTGAGAGGCGAACAGTGAAATGTAAGAGAGCACATGTGACACGAAGTGAGAGACAAACAGCAACACGTACTTTACATCCGTACTCCAAATTTGAAAATAATCACAGACAAAAAGAGTATGGCAAATAAAGATCCTTATGTGTTAGCATGCAATTTAGAAATAAAAACTACTAAATAAGCATATTCTAAAATACAACATGTATTCCGCCTCGACTGTCATTTTATGATCGAAATGGATAATAATCATCGATATATAGTTTGGCAAAGGTCCGATTCTGAACGCCTATTTTAAATAATATGTCTTCTTTTAGACTTGTTTGTAGTCGTGTAAAAAAGTAGATATTCTGTAGTAGGTAGATATATAGACATATTGCTGACGCGATAATCATTTGGCAAACAGCCAGTTCTGAACGTTACAGAACACAATCATCGCTAGGGGACGCAAAATACTTCAAATACAGTCTAAAGAAACATTCGCGCACATGATTAGGAAGTCATTCGCTTCAAAAAAAAACTTGGATTCAGCAAAATATAGCTAGACGCTAATTTTTGTTATGAGAAATGAACTGCTTATGAAGAATTGTGTACCCTACATGATAAACTTTTCGAGGAAGATCCTGGATCTCTATTCTTCAGCGGCATATAACACACATCCGAGTTATCACAAACTAACTTCCACCATTTGTGCGAAATGATCTCAAGGTTGTACAAGCAACGAATCAAATTGGTCACCTATGATTAACTCAAAGCATAAATGGCCTCGAAACAACATGAAAAGGGTTTGTTTAACGACGAACAAAGTGATAAAAGTTGTGTCATATATGTATTGTCATTTTAGTGTTTTCACATATCTCGTAACAGTTCTGGCACTGTATGTTCAGTAAGTTTAAATTGAAGTTGGGAAGGCTAGGTTTCCAGTGCTGGTGAAAGAGTAAAAGCTGCATAATGTGAAATATGTCCATGGCATTCAAATACACACAATGATCCTTTACCGAATGAAACAATTTTAATCCATGTTTTAGCGTGATTTCTTTTTGTCATGCGTCTTTGGCGGTTGCATCAGCTTATCCCAGGAGGCCTTCATTGTCTTCGGGTCAAAAAGTGCTGCGAGAGGATTTGGATGTTCCCTGAACAGTACATGTAAAGTCAACTCTCCAGCTCTTAATGCTTACTTACTTGAGGATCGTGATTCATTTGACCCATTTCCTCCTACCCGCATACAAATAAGATTACACTTATTATGATCTAAATAAAGCCACTTACTTTGAAGCAGGCTCGTCGATCGCATGCACTACTGACATGCTTTCCTCGTTTCTGAAACTTGAAGAGAATGATTCACTTAAATTTGCAAGAATCGTAGAAACAGACTCTGCTGAAAAAATCGGATTTATCTTACTCAACGTATCTTTTAACCAAGCATATACATATACATAGACAGAAAAACGAAAGATGTTCGTTTCTACTAGTGTTTTGGAAAGAGCAGTACGCGAACATTGGTTGTCGTTGATTTAAATTGATAGAACTGTTGGCAGACGCGCTTCATAAAAAAAACCTGATGTACTCGTGTTCACCAGTGTTCTTGAGTTGACGTAGATAGAGAACTTACGGTTCAATCTTAAACTGCTTGGTCTTCTTTGAGATTTCAATAAATTCGTCGAAAGTTTTTATGTGCTTAACTTCGGCATCCCTAAAGAGTGAACGAGTCGAAATCGAGACAATGACCGTTATTACTACTTGGAAGCCGCACATATGCTTGTATAAACCCCACATTTAAATTTAGTGGACATGTATTTACGACTTGTATTAACGAGTGAAATTGAACGAACTCACTTCTCTTGATTCCTTTTCTGAGGCCCCATTGTGGTGGTGACTAAAACGTCCTGAGCTAAACACATATACATAGTTGCTTTTATGAACGGCTGTACTTTTAAAGCAATTTCTTTCCATTTGATGTTTTACCGAACCGAAGTTAATTATTTTTTCGACATACTTATAATCTTGTTTTCTTGTAATCGCTGCATCTTCGAAAACGCCTGGTAAAGTTGAACAGCTAAAAACAGTGTATATATTGAATCAAAAAGAGTTCCTATATGTTAGTTCTATGGTTTCATGTGAATTGTCTACGCAGAAGCGAAACTAACACGACTCCAACGAGAGTGAGCACTACCAGAGACACATACGACATCTGAAAGAACGAATATCCGTGAAAAGTTAGCCTCGGGTAGCTTACATAGCTTAAAGCGAAACACCGGCCGGGTTTTGAAACGCATCGTGGACACCTGAACTTACGTAGTCACTCTGAATTACTTGAATTTAGCTGGATTTTGTTTTATAATTTATGTACATTTGAATAAGCCGCATAAGGTTGCTGGTGTAGTCGATGCCAAAAACAGGCCGGTATTTCTAAAGATATGTTACTATAATTGTCTTGCCCAGTAGCAAGTGTCAATGAAAGCCTACATGAAGTAGGAGGTTCAACTAATCTGTTCAGAAACAAATGTCGATTCTAGGAATAGTCGAATGAGCTGCTTTGACATTTTGAACTGCCCGCAGCACATGAAAAAGTGCACGAACTAGGACAGGAGGTGCAAAAACGGCGTGTTAGAGTAGAAAGGGAAATTTTAGTGAAATGGCTTTCTAAAGTTTCCAAAAAGTGTTATGATCGGTGATGAGGAGACTGCTTCTGTTCAGCCATCTACCAGTTAAGAATTTTTTCAAGGACCAAAGTAAATTATTAGCGGTGATCACAATATTAAATAATACCGTTCATATTAGATTAAGACAAACCAAACCTTAGCAACGCCATACGAGTAGCTGTTTGTGTAAAGTTTCACCCCGGATTCCATTAAAAACGTGTGCTTTTCAATACTGTTCAGTTGTGCCAGAATAATTATCATTAATGATAGACAGTGCTGCTCCCGATAATTTGGATATTTATGACGCGAGGAAATAGCGGATTCAAGGTCACCATTGTACATGTAGCGGCATATAGCCACTACTATCTCGTTAAAAGTCAGATACGGTGTTCTTGCAAGCATAGTCAAGGAATATAAGGCTCATTGCTCCGTGTCCGGACCGATAATGTAGCCTCGGTGTAAATAGACCCCTTATTGTTAGCCAAAGCGAAAACTTGAACAGAAAACCACAAATTAACACAGCAACCAAACAGTACATTGCAACCACGCGGACAGTTGACCCATATATTAAATGAAAGAATCATGGTAAGCTTATGACAAATTTGCAATCCCAAAAGTAAGCATGTACATGTAAACCCTCGCAATAACTTAGCACCCCATTTCAGTCGAAAGCACTCCATTCCTCTATTGGAAGCAATATGCAAATGTCTTCCAGTTTTGAATTCAGCCCAAATGACGATGATTTCGCGCAATGATGTAATCACTCTGTCCCAATGAGAATAAGACGGTGCAAAGGAAGATCAACTTCTAACCAGTCTATTTGATGGTTAAAACATTGACTGAATCATTAGCTGGCGTCGTGGCTCACTGGCAAAGTTCTCGTCTCTCACCCATAAGACCCGGGTCCGAATCCCGCCCAGTGAACATGCCACGGCGTCGGGAATAAAGTTAAGGTGCTCCCCTTGCCTAGCCTTACAATTAGGACGGACCTTTCGCTCTGTATTATCTTCTGTGTCGTCATCGGCTAAGAGACACCGCCTTGGATTGGAGCTAAAAATGAAGATCCCCGACTTCTAGAGCAAACGGGATCCTGGATTCTACATGCTTAAGTCTATGTGTGATAATTGTATGTCTGAATAAAGTGGTATTCACATAATTGCACAAGAAGCAGGGAAAGGAGAATCGAATCATATTAGTTGACCCAATGTTACTGCGGCCATTTCCGTTTAAAAAAAATGAATAATCAGGTGTGATCAAAAGCAGCTTTGTTGGTTTCAACACAATTCTGACAAGCACCGAGCTGAAAATACTCTTTACACAAAAGCAAGTTTCTCAACTGGTTAAGGCAAATCACTAAAACAGTGGAATTTAGCTTACGTCCCGTTTGATCCAAGAGAACATTAAGAAATGCACACAAATAAATGCATGTTAAATAATAATGCTACACACAATATTCAGAGGTTCGACCTTTTATTCATAATTCTTGACCTTTAAATACACCCCACATTTTCATTTAAAAGATGTTGTTGCATGTGATTCATAAGCGAAATCCATACATACCATAACAAAGAAATCATATTCCCGTCAAAATAGAGACAGAAAATTGTGATTGAAGAACAATATTAGGTATTTCATAAATACTTCACAATACCTTTGTATGTTTTCGCTGATGGGCTTCGACACAACTGTGCGCTAACTTTTTGTTTGCGTAATAAGTTTTATAGGTGCTCAACGTACATTCTCATTTGAAAAAGACGACCCAATGATTAAGGTATTTCGATTATCTTCCATCAATGAGAGCACAAATAACTTGAACCAAAAAGACAAAACACCAAGAAGGAGCCCATAATTTCGGAAGAACAGTACGCAGTGAGGTGAAATTTGTGTGAGACATGGTGCAGGCCTTCCCCTCCAAGTGTGACCAGATGCGAAAGTCGGAAATTTCAGTTCGGACGAATACTGCTGATATTCCTCATGGCTGAAAATCCAGAAAACACGGGCACGAGAACGGCCCTACACGATCGTCGACTCATGAGATGATGCTGCGTCTTGTTTGAGGGTCAACTGTATTCCATTGCAATAATTACGGATCCGTAGAAGTAAAAAGATCATCAACACGTTTTGTAGATAATTTTGACTGTGCATTTCGACGCAGTTAGTCACAAATACCCGTGAGGTCGTTTTCGTCGACGTCACAGCCGCCCAGTGGACGGTAGCGACCGGACGTACGACTCTTTCGTCTCCGTTGGCACCCTGGACCGATTTGCAAAGCACATGCCGGTTTTGTTGGCTGTAGACCTGCTGGTTCGTGAATAAAGCTCGTCTGAAAGAAGGATACCCAAGGCGCGTTCCTCACGACAAATTTTATCAAGCTGACATGTTCGCTTTCCGACATTATTATTCAGTAAGCAGAAAATATATCAACATGGTACTTCGCAACGCCTTAGATAACAGTATAACGAACTTTGGTGGAAAATATCACATCATTTCAATGAAAACTCATGTAATTATTCAATTTCGAAAAAATTTTCTTCCAGGTTTTAAAACTATTGGACCACCCTGTAATTGTTTCATTATGCTTTCATTGTCGACATACTTCTCAAAAAAAAACATATGCGAATCACACAGCCTTGCTTCCGTAGATAGCAAAATGTTCAACAGCAACACTCGGACGATACGCCAATCATTATAATCCCAACGAAGCGCATCGCACTACTGTTCATTCGCAAATTCGCTATAATGATTACCAACATTGGCATTTGCTAACTATTGCTCATCGTATATGGTCTGTTTATTCCCATTCATTCGCATCCTGCTTCACCCGAAACTATATCTTATATTATCCATTGGAGTCATGGCACATGTTTCTCGTTTGAAAATTTGAACCTTTTGCGGTGATTAGCCTCCTCTACAAATTATCCTACCACATCCCGGTTCGATTAAAATTCAAGTTCCCGATTTGCACTAATAACTGTAAAAGCACGAAGAATTAAAAGTTCGGATCTACCACCAATGAAGGAATAATGTATTCATGTTATTAGTTACGTTTCTCCACATTTTCAACTTTTGAGTTACATAACTATGATTGTAGTGTATGTAGTTTAGTCCTTGTCAGAACGAGTTGTTGCGAAGCATGTTCGTCTTACTGTATCCATTTCATTATGTGTAAAGGAGACAGTAGAAAATTCTCAATGATCGGCGCATAACGAAAGTTGATCGATTTACGCCTCACTATGCGCTTCCATTTTACTTCGGGAATTGGGGTTTTATTTTCGAATGGTCTTTTTGTCCCACCCCCCCCCCCCCCCCTGTTGTTGTATTTCAGTCTCCTCTAATTGTATTGTCATAACTCAATTGCGTAGACAATTTTGCACTGTTCTGCAAACTGAGAAGAAATAATGCTATCACTCATTAGAAACATGTTGTTTCTAAAAAATTAGATGTCTACCACCAATGAAGGAATAATGTACTATGTTTCATCAATAACGTTCACAACAGCACTCATTTTGCAGTATTTCTTTTCTTGTTCTTTACGCCAGATGCTACATTGCATGACGACTCATACAGCTTTGTAAGAACAATAATTACAAAGGTCTCTAACACATAAAAAAAATGCTCAAACGTTGAATTCATTGTGAAACATGCGAACCATCTTAATCTTTGTCGATGCAGGTCTGCTTAATTCTTATGAAAAATTGCACGACTGCGGAGGCACTCCAATATACTAGACACTAGACATCGGCATTTTCATCCACAAATATAAACAGACTAGCTTCGCTTTAACCTTGTACTATGAAGAGTCAATGGACACATTTTTTTATTATAAATAACAAAACTGTACACATCAATTAAAGCATGTACACATCAATTAAAGCGTAAGCTTCAGGAAGATAATCCGTACTTAATAGTGGAACATCGAGAAAAAAAGTCACCCAATGACATACAACTAAAAAACCGGTATTTCCTCACAGGGTCGTAAAAAATCACTAAATAATAACATATATAAATAGACGAGGAAATTTGGGAGACAAAAACACACACTACCTTTAACAATATTACGGGAATCTCATCGCCCACGATACTTGTGTAAAAAGTACATATCTGTCAAAAACAAAGAATTGATAAATTACGTAACAATAACATAACCCATTACATGTGATCGGTAAAACATGGAGCTTACAACAAAGCCATAAACTCAAGAAAAAAAACAAGCTAAAGTTGTAAAAATAAGAAAGTTGAATGAAACGCTACGAAACTAATCAATTTCCAGAAGAAAAGATAAGAAAGAATTCTTTTTAAAAATATCATTCCACTAGACTAGGAACTAAAGTTAAGTGTTACATTCCGCTAGTCAATAAATCGGCAATTATAAACTTCATTTTAACCTAGCCTCAATTTTATCATGTTGGTGCATCCATCCATCTTTTCTATCTGATTGAAAAAGAAAATAAGTTTTGTTTGGTGGGAATTCTGCTTCTAAACGGTAGCATGTAATAGATATGCATATTTTCCTGCTATCGTTAATAATGTTTCTTCTCTATTTCAGGATCTTTTCACACCGTGCCCAGTTATGATACAATTGGTTATTTATATTAAATTTGATTTGACTAAGGGAACATTTTTTTTATATGTGGGTACAGGAAAACTGAAGAGCCCATATGAAAGGGCATAGTTTCAGTCTCATTTTCGTATACTACCGATGACTGAAACTTGCTCTCTGGCAACGAAATATATCGGCGATTTTCACTTAACACACAAAGCGTGCTAAAAAATCTGACTCGAGTCTGAGATCTGACCATAAATAGAGTCTGAATAATATGATGAACACTGTTAGTTATTGAACTGAGGCTGAAAGAAACTATGTCCTTTCATATGAGCCTTTCAGTAGTCAATGTACCCACATATGATGCACCAACGTGGGAAAATCGAGGCTTCATATAGCTGCTTTCGACCTCAGTGGTCTTGACGCTTCTTTTTTTCCTTCTTCGAAGCCTTTCTGGAAACATTTACAGTAGTCCAAAAAGTAATACTAAAGTAAATAAAAAAACAAAGACGTTCTGAACAGATATCACAAGCATATAAACATTGACTTACCTTTTATGCGAATTTTCCAACAACTGCAATGAGTGTTTGTATCTGAAAAAATAGGCACATGACATTGTTTGTTGGCCTTTTGTCCAAAACGCAATGTGAACGTTGTAAAACTAGACTCGGATTCAGCTTGTAATCCAATAAATGCCTTTATTGCTAAACACAAGAAAGCAACTGTAACGTATAATTTGTAAGTTGTACCCACGTTGCGTATGATTCCGGTGACTGGAAAGTGACCGTCCCGTCACTGCTAACAGTTACGGGTTTTGCTGCAGTCGGCAGCTTCACTGGAGTGTTCGCAGACGAAGATGCCCCTGACGTCGAAGCTGGTGATGCAGGGCTTGTTGCGAAATTGTGGGGAGAAAGAGACGATCGATGTTCAGGTGTGGTCAATCTTGAAGCCGCCATGCGAGGCGAGGAGCTGGGCATTGGCGAAGCAGGCTGGAAACGATCCTAATTCAAAACAGTAAACACCTACGCCTAATCTAATTCATTGAAATAATAGTAGATATTATCTCAATAAACAAATACGTACATTCGTTTGAAAATAGAACAAATGATGAGTGCTCACTCTGGCTGTTTTCTCCTTTGGATTCGTTTTAAAAGTGATAGTCTGCTTGGCCTCGACGATGTGCTTTTTCGATTCCTCTTCCAAAGCCCTATTTTGCTTCTTGTCATGGAGGTTCGTCTCCTTGGCCTCGACAATAGCCTTCTTCGATTTCGGTCCCACATCCACATTTCTTATATTGTCATGGAGGTTCGTCTCCTTGGCCTCGACGATAGCCTTCTTAGATTCCGGTCCCACAACCGCATTTCTCTTATTGTCACGGGCTTGCTGAACAAGCTCATACGCGCGCTGAAAAGTTTCATGAAAACTCGAGAACCGGAAAACTGTTAGGAAAAACAGTACATTCAACCGGCGACGGCGTTATTTAATCGAAAAGAAAAGGTTAAATAACTCACTCCGGTCAACAACAGCTTTCTCACGCTGACATTTTCTCGTCGTGCATGTGTCACTAGCTCCTGAAATAACTTAATTGAAGTGGATGCTAGTGCAATAATAACCACTAAAAACAATAATCACTATTCGCACTCCAATGCACCGATTGGGCGAATAGAGTACTTTTTTTTCGTGCGCACTGCTAAATTATCCGTAATGCGCTCAAATGCGTTGAAAAAGGTAAATTCAGTTGCAGCAAGACAAATTTCATGGTCTCGTTCTAACGGTATTTCAGTCTGTTAAAAACATGCTGATGAGCAAATAGTATACTTACCACAGCAAGTGGAGGCAGACTGGAACGATTCCGCTTAGGAGGAGCGACGGATTCCTGTAATAACTTGTATAATTTTATGCAAAATAAAATCATCTGATGGAGCATGTACATATGGGACTTTTATAAACAAGGCAAATGCCCCGTAAATGAGCGATTTCACTTTCTATAAAGAAAATAGAGGCATCTTAAAACTGAACTTTCGAAGAAACTCAAATCATGAGTGGACAACTAGAATATTATTGTGTATAAAATGATACATCACCATGTATAATATCTTTCTAAATTGTCTAAAACGTAGGAACAGGGATTGCGATACGTCTATTTTCTGGATGGGAAGCGAAAGTGCTCACGGCCACAGACCCTTCGTCACGGGCAATAACATGCTTATATTTTTGCTGTGTTCGGCAATTTCCTATAAAAGAAGTAACTAAAGTCAAAGAAGAACTGACCGGAGGATTCTCGCCATGCTCATCGTCTTCATTGAGAACGGGAGCCTTCTGAAAAAATGAACCAAAAATTGACATTTCATGAAACTAAACGGAAATTAAAATTAACGATTCAAAAGTGGAACAATGTAACCTAGTACTCCTGATGACTTCCTACTGGTGTAGTTACAACAGTATCCTCTACTGGTACAAATTGTTCCAAACGTCATAAACAAAAAACATAATAGCAATACACTTCTTAGAATGGATGGTCTTGACATCCGCTATGTCGGTAAGGTCGCTCACCTTTGGAGACGGTGCTCCCGCGGGCCCCAGAAAGTCGCAAAGACCGTCCAGCTTCTAAAAGTAAACGTTAGGAAAACCAAATAGACGAACATCTTCAACTGTAAACGGTTAAATATGCTAAAAACTTACGAGGCAACAAAGATTTCCTATATAGTTAGTTTCCTTGTATTCAGTTAAGTTCAGTACATGGACTGTCAATACGTTAGCAATGGAGGACTTGACACCTCTACTCTGTGGGATCTGGTCAGACTTTTTCATTTTTGTTCTTTTTCATTTTGCTATTTTCCTGTAAATGAATAAACCTTTTATATTATGCAAAATAATTTAGCTAAGTTAAGACTACAGATTGATCAGAAAGCTTACTGCCTTCTTGGAGGAGGGAGCAGTGATATTGCGTGCAGAGACGACTGGGATCAAGGCCTCGGAAACGGCCTGAAATTAAAGGCTTAGTACCATCAAAGAAAGCATCATATTTAAAACTACGCTCAAGCTGAATTAAAGACTTAAGCATCAAAGGAAGCAACGTACTTAAATTAACTCCATCAAAATAGCTTACTTTTTTATTTTTAGCACTTGTCTCGTGTGCCAAAACGGGCTGAGCCTGAAATGAAAATATTACTATTTAGGAAAACAACACTATATTGTATTTTAAGCGCATGATTAATCTTCGATCTTCATTTTGCTTCAAACTAATCGACGATTCAAGCAAAAATAAAAATACCTTTTTTGGTTTAGGCAGGTTTGACTCCCTCATAGAAGAGAACTAAATGAAACGCAATAAGATAATGGATATGACCGAAACACTTTTCGAATCAAGACAATAATCGGAGAGAATTAGACAAAATATTTAAATATTCACCTGCGGAAGATTCGCGATCTCACTTGCTCTCACTTTCAATTCAATGAGTGTGGTCAACCGAAAGCTCGCTGGACTGGGTGTTGACTGTATTCTTAAAATACTCGATTAAAACGTCTTGAAATTAGTTGTTGTTACATCGAACACATTTAGTGAATTTTGGCCAAGTGCTTTTCGATAACAAAAGTAAATTCAGTGCTGAAAGATTTGATGTAGTCCTTCGAAAAATAGATGAATAACATTAACAGACATTGACAACTCACCAGACCCTCTTCACAGTGACCGCGTTCTTCGCTCGGTTTCCCGCCTTTTCCGTTTCGTTCACTGTCTTTGTCAACATCCTTACCCATCTGTAATGTATAGTTACACTTTTCTTTAATTTCGCTTAAAGAAACGAAAAGAGGATAAAAAAAGTATAAAATGTCGTTGGCAAGCTGAGAACTCACAGAAAAAAAAAGGATTATTTGACGACACTCTTTAAACATTTCAGTTGTATAGTTCAAGTGTTCCACGAACAATAAGAGAGAAATATGAGGAAGAAAACTCGCAAAAATAATAATGGAAATAAAATAAATCGCTGTTTGATGCAAGATCATTCTCAGCGTTCATGCATGCGAAAAGAGTAGACACACAGAGTGAAAGGAACCCAGCGCACAGAGAGAGAGGGTTACGGTAGGAGTAGTGCGATATTAGAAAAGTGTAGTGTAGTGATATTTTTTCCCATATATAAGCTGATTCATTACCCGTAAGAATAAACATTGCTTTAATTTAACAACCAAATCGACAACGAATTTTAAAATGGAAGTCTGGATTATGTAAATGTTCAGCAAAGTGTTGTCTCAATTACAGTTGCCAATTTTATATCTACGTCATGGAAAAAAACCTTGGAGAAGCCTAAGCATAATCATTAATTTTCACCTCGGTTGTTTCCTTTCATTTTGTATTTCCAAACTGTCATTTACATCGAAATATATTTGTTTTGTTCCTATGCGTTTCACAAGAACTATATAAGTATCAAACACGTTTTATGCTACTTCAGTGAATTTTACCATTAGGCGTGCCGTAGTATATATTTAGTTACGAATTGGTCTTCTGATGTTTTTCTGGAGTAACACACGAAAATCCAAGGTCTTTATTGCGGCGAAACACTCAGGATTATTAGTCAATTGATTTCCAGCGCAACGTATTACTTTTTAAGGAAACTCAAGTCAAGTTAATCTTTGCATTTGGCTTAGTTTGCCAACTTCTCATAATTTTATATGATGCGCAGTATATATATATATATATATATATATATATATATATATATATATATATGTATATATAAAATCCCCTACAATCCTATGCTCATGGTTCAACGCACCGTAGGGGTGAAACGGGTAATGCCGGCGAAATGAGCGGGCGTCCTGCGAGAAGATTGGCACCCGCAGGACGTATTGCCAAAACCAACTATGTCAAAGTCAAATCAGCAAAGACCCCGAGTTCCGTGCGCCGCAAGGCAGGGGTGCTATAGCAATCTCACGGCCGTAGGGAACCATAATTTTTCCTATTTTCATATATCTACGTTTAACGCCCGGACGCTGCACAAGGACGCTGATGTCGATCAGTTGATCGGCGAGCTCGATAATGTGAACGCTGGCATCGTTGCTATCCAAGAGACGCGGTCCAAGGAGAGCAAGTGCAAGACCTGGCAAGACCTGGCTATCCAAGAGACGCGGTCCAAGGAGAGCAAGTGCAAGACCACCGTCAACATTCGGAAGCATTGTACGCAGCTGAAAAAAGATACTTTTTATTTGAGCTTTTAATTGAATTCGGAAGCTGGCTCAAAATGCAAGAAAAATAAGGACAGTGTATCATGTTATCATAAGCATAATATAATCCCACCTTTTTTGCTCGGGTAGACTTTACAAATACTCATCCCATATTTACTTACACAAAAGAGTGCTCACTTTATCATAAGCGTCGTTTAGCATTAGCATTCTCCTGCGCTCCCTTTCATTTGCTGCATTTCGTCGACTCTTGAGTATCTCGGGAGATGGGGCTTTATATCGCTTTCCACCCCGTCTTTTCTTGCCCGATAAACTATCTGACGATGACGAATCACTGCAATTTGCCGGATACGGGGCGAATCTGAAGAAACAAAATATTTAGTTCTAGCTTCTTAGTGCTGATTATTTGAGAAAGAAAACAAAAAAAGGGGTTTAGCTTGCCTGTTGTCTGCCACAAAACTGGGACTCTGCATTGGGGAGTGGAACACGTTTGCTTGATGAGCGGCTGAAAATGGAACTGTCTGTGAAGAATGAATAGTTTAACTATTACAAATGGGGAATATTAAGGATAACTGGGGGGAAAATGTTAAATGTTTAGTAGCTTATTGGCATGGTATTCATTTTCTAACCAGCCAACGAAACGAATTCCTTAACTCTACAGCTTATGCATGCATGTTAACAATTGAAACAATTTCCCTACCAAGAAGCTGTTGCCGCGCCTCAAATCCATTAGTTGTTGGAAAGAAGAACTGAGTGGGAAATTGGTCCCATGAGGACATTATATCTGAAAAATCCTTCATTGAAAATGTATCTAGTGATAACAAAAAAAATCGTTGTTGTATTTTGATTGAACAAAACACGGACAACTAAATAGTGCGAGTTATTTTAACAAGTGCTGTAAACATGAATGAGACAAGTATGTGAAGATGTGAAATGACAGAATATGAAAGTGGACATTATTCTTGAATAAGATGAATCAGAGTGATTTGCGGACGAGATCGAATAGGTGCCCGCCCTCTTCCCATTGGCTTGTTATACTGTACCGACTCCGCCTACCGACCACCTCCAAACGTAACCTGTGTGTATGGTAATTAACCACCAATGTGACGGAGGCAAAAACCTCTGGCATCAACCATTGACAATTAGGATATGGAATGAAAAGGCTTCTTATAGCCTTGTCAATAAATGGTTTTAAGCACACAAGAGTTGACTTCTAGTCTACCGATATTAAATCGGAACCGCGAACCTACTATAAATCTCAATACTTTAAGGTTCATACAAGCACATCTCATTGACTTTTTTTGCGAAAAGCATGCATGTTATATTCTGTGTTCATAACTAATTGCGTGGTCGTACGTGAAAATGTTAGGATTCGTCTCCAAGAATAAGGGTTAGGTTGCGCAATGAGCTACGGCGACGCGAATGTGTTTCTATACGTTACGAAGGATTGCTATCGGTTGGAAATAGTGCGCAATACCCAATGTTGATAGTTAATTATGACAGCGGGTGACTGACATTTCTGCCATCGGTAAGATTCGTACCAGTCCAAACAGTGGGAATTGCGTAATGATTCAAGATGGGCACGGTGATAGCTACACTTATCGTTCACACGGCATAAGAGTGCGCCATGCGCTCTGAAAGTAATTATTTCGCAAGCAGCCATGAGACAAGTGGCTAATGGTAATATGCCCTACTGGGATGACTCAAGATATGTGTGTGAACATGATAATTGCTTTACAAGGTTAGAACATACATATAAACATTGAAAATGTAAGGTAAGTGTATATTTGCCCAGTGTTACACGGTAAAACAACGGTCCATATAATTTTCTTCGCAGCTCGAAGTGCACGGTTGATTTGTAATGTACCTGCAGCAAGTAAGCGTATGTGTTAACTATAATTAATAGTGTTTGTTGTGCGATATACCGTCGAAAAGAAGGGCGCGTGCGGAGCAGGTCCCGCTGAGATGTTACCTGAGATAGACCGACCAAGTGTCAATTTGAGCGAGGATCGTTGTCATCCTAGTGACTACCCGCAAAAGAGCTTGTTGAAAAAAACCTTTATAAAAAGGGTACAAAAGGGCACCCATGGATGACATGACTTACCACAGCAACCAACGGGGGCAATTAAAACAAGTCCCATTGAGTTTCAGTTTTCTAGCATGGCTTTTCAAGATGGGACTGTTTCACGGTGCCCAATTTTCATACATCCTTGGTAATGGAATTTAAAACTGAGGTTGTAAGAAAGAAAACATGCAGAACGTTTATTTTCGATCATTGTTTGAAAGCGTAGTATCTTCACCTTTGAAAAAATCTACAATTACATAACGCAGACATAACATACAAATGGGATGTATTTCTACATGGTAATACACATTTGTACAGGAACAAATGGAGTTTGCGTGCAAGTGCGTTGTATGAATGATAATTGTATGTGGTTTTTGACTTGAAAATTAGGTCAGCAAAAAAAATCAAGAGAATACAGGGCTTTAAAACCAATGTGATCGTGGATGGCCTGTAGTGTTATAGGGGAAACAAAACTTCTCATCGGTTTAATTTTCTTTGAACAGTACATGCCCATCAACGAGCACCAATGTAAGTTTCCGCCCTTTTTGTCTAGAAATATGTTTTATTTTAAAACAAACAGGAATAAAGACCTCTTTAGTCGTTGATCTCAGTGAATGCAGCACATAGGAAAAACTAAGAAAGTCTTGCGTAGAATAGAATTGTGAAGAAACTGCAAAATTTCGTTCTGAATTAATTGTTCCTGCTGTTGTTTCACTAAAACTGAAATAATAAATGTATACAAAAGAGAGCCTTGAGAGGGAACAAAAGTAAATTGCATGAAGATGAACAGAAAACGCACACCTGGACTGCGTAATGAATAAAGAATATCCCATTTACCGATCCCCTTTGTTTGTTTCTTTTAACAAGACTCTCGACAAAACGGTGACGCCCGCCCGCAATTTACACAATAAGAAAAATAGGAATGCATTTCAGTCCCGGACATTTAGTTTACAAACCACTTTACCACAACTGCGAACGTTGCTACATTACTAAGTTGAAGAGACTCGTAGAAATAATACTGGAAAACCGCACTACAGAAACAAACAATATTAAAAAAGTTGGCTTAAAAGGAACGAAACGAATGGCAACGCTTAGAAACAAGCTCAATTCATGCGCTCTCAGATCACACGTGCTCATCTGTCACAGCTGCAAGCACTATGAAAAGGTTTAGGTTTCTCATTAGTGTCTAGTGGACACAACTGAAAAGATTAGTGTCAAAGGCTATGCAGCTTTACCATGCAGCTGCATGATGGGAGTGAAACTTTTCGTCATGTTTGTAGTTCCCCTATAATGAATCCTTCCCTAAATCGTATTTTCCACTATAAGGCGATGAATAAACCAAATTAAAGCTTTTAGCTGGGTAAGTACTGTGTATCTCATTCACACACCTCTGAGAAAAACTTTTTGGTTATGTTTTGGTCCCATTGCTATAAAGCATATCAAATAAATACTATGGTTTTTACGAAGAATACCAATCGGTTGATGCAACCGGCATATATCGCATGCTGACTGATGAATGGTAGCAATGGTCTATAATAGTATTCGATCATTTTTCAAATAATTCTCAAGTCGTTTATTGCACCAATGGCAATACTCAACTAGATGTTATCTTCGCTCGCGCCCGAATTATGATTTTGCCATGGTATTACGGTAAGATGTAGTGTGGCAACAGCTGGATACAAGGACGGTTGAGCAGGATTGGTCAATATGGACACACTGGTTCAAAAAAACACCCCCTCGGAATTTAGCGACTGGTGAGACTACACGGCCTTGTCAGTCTTTGAAGCAGATTAGACAAGAAGATCTTCTAATCATTTGATGAAATAATACCTCACATTTTTTCACCAAGGGCAGGCTCAAATTTTTTCAGCTTTTTTTGTATAGTCACGAAAAGGGTATTCCCTCCTTTCGAACGAGAGGTTTCTTTGGTGGTGTAGCTTTAGCATCATAATTGATAGAACATTTTTTACCCACAATGTATAGTCTTGCAAAGCAACCTGTGTCAGTCAGTTGCTTTGTTAATTGCCGGCAATTAACATATTAACGTGGGTCGCTGTTCGATAAGATCTGAGATCTTAGGAAGAGGAAAGGACCCTACACAGAACATAATCCGGATCTCCTCCCACTGGCATAACAGCGGAAGAATACAAAGAAAACGAATTAATGTTTTTGCGTCCATGTGTTGTAAACAACGAGGGTCATTTGCGCGTGTTGATGCGAAACAAATTCTGTTTGACATCATCCACTGATAGTCGTACGTATCGAAACTTTTAACATTTTTGCTGGGAGTAATGACATTTCTGCACACAGCTCATCGCCCATTTCCGCTTAAGAAATCTAGATATTTGCTCACAGTAATGGATACATGCACTGGTTTCTCGTGTTCATTACGGGTCAATTTATCATATTATGTATGTTTCAAGGTTGACCGGGTCTTGTTCGTCTGCCGCTTGGCACCTGTCTTCCCCTAATGATCCTTTCATCAACCCCCGCACCCGACATTCTGACTTGTGTTGCGCAAGAGGGGCAGCGCGCTCGTTTCCACACCCATTAGTTATTAGTTACCATAATGCCGCACCTTTTGAACTCTTCAATTTGGGAAAGCGTCGTGGAGATTATTACAGCGAGCATCTCAGAACTCGGCAAGGATAATAACTCAATGTTCAGTACTAGCAAGCTTTTAACGTACTAAACGTGATTTTGAGGAAAATAAATAATTCCTGATAACTCACTGTTTTTCATAGTCACTGAAGTCAAAATGGAAAGCACAGCCTCAATGATTTACTCCATGACCTGCTTTCAACCCAGCGTCAGTCGACGGATCGAAATCTCAGTGGCGTATCTCCCAATAGTAGGGGACTCTTACAGATTTCATCTACACTAGAGAAACATAATTTCCCGATGCAAACTTGCACTATTGACATATTGAGCAGAAATGCACGACAAAGACCTCAAGCCAGGATATCTACTCGTAATTATATTCGCATGGATAATTCCCTACATCTTTGTGAGTGTTTTTCTTACTATTAACATTAGCAATGTGATTTTTTTTAGCAATCAATTTTTTTCATAATATGACCACTAGAAAATTTTTTTTCTATGCTTCGTAGTAAAAGAGTGTATCGTAGAGTGTAAACCATCCGTATCTAGTTGCTATCTGATTATCCTTTTAGCTGGCCAACTACTTGGAGCGAGCACTACTTCCATTCCGTGCCCTTTGCTACACCCAACCTGATCTATTGTCTGTGGAACCCTTAAACAGTATGGAAGAAGAATGCATAAGAGCATTTCATCCGAATAATAAGCCAGATCCGGAGTGCTATTTGCATAAGCCCGCAGCTAGGATAATTAAACCATCACTTGACACGATCAAGCAAAGTTTCAACCAAGTCATCGTCGTGCGGTAAGACCCATGTCCGCTTATATATCGTGTTTCTTGAGATCATGACGTGATGTTGCAATCAAATTTTTATCGAAGTTAAAGATTTTAAATAGAGGCTACTGGCTTTGCCGCAAACTCTCAAATTGTGCTTAATTTAGGACAGCACCGGCTTCCACGGATTATCGGGAATTTATTCGCACCACATGGAAAACTCACTTTGCAGATATCCCGGTTATTTTCGCAGTAGCAAAGAAAGGTAAGTTTATTTTCGAACAAATATTTTTTATTGGGTTACGTGGTTATTTTGCGATTGCATGCACAATAGGTTGCTCTATCAGACAATTTCTTTCAGACGGTGTCAATCTCAGTAAGGAAGCGACGCAATACGATGACATAGTTCAATTTGACTTTATTGATTCATACTACAATTTGGCATATAAGATGATGTCAATTTATGGATACGTGCTCGAGGAGTTACCCTTTGTGGAGAATATCATTGTGGTTAACGACGATGTGATTGTTAACTCAACTGCAATTAGAAACGTGGGTTCCTAGTTTGTCCTTTCTCCGTCCTTAAAGTTCCTCCGTACACAGTCATTCATCAAGCTTAGTAGTCTGGCAAGCTCGTTTCCTTTAGCATCTATAACGTTTGGTAGCGATCCGTTATGTGGACAACATATTATAACAATACGAGGCATCAATAGGGATTCGGCGTTAATATATTTTCTTTGAAGCTCCCCACAGACAGTCCAAATGTGCCTTGGGTACTGGGTAAGGTATCGAGAGGATATCCCAGGCTATGGATGCCATGGCTTACATGGCATGTGCCCGGATCGATGTATTCGCATATGTGTTATCCACTGTTCACCCAGGTTATGATCATTTTTGATTGGTACTTTCATGACACGCTGTTTGGAAGCACTGATCTGTTAGTTACCATAGCTAGATAGTGATCATTGTTTGGCTTGAACGTACATGCATTGGTGCCATAGAACACTATCTTAACAACTTTACTTATTTAGGGGTCATCATTCATCATATCCAAAGCGGCGGCCACAGTTTTACTACAAAAGATCTGCAGGTTTCCGAATATTCACTTGGGTACGTTTGCATAAACTTTATTGAAAATCCATGGACAGTGACGAGGACAATCTTTTTGACTGTACATGTCAAATGTTTCAGACGATATCCAGATGGGTGTGATGTGCTCGTGTCTTGGTATTGAACAAAGGCACAATGAAGGATTCGACCATCATACTTTCGATCAATTTGTCGTTTATCACTATCAATACTCAAGACACTCTGCTGATTACCTACGAACTATCTGGAGTGGATCACAACTTGATCTCTAAAACGAATAAACAATTGAATTGTTGCTTTGCACTGTAAAGAAGTCACTCAAAACACGCAAACATACAAATATACGTAAAACATTTATTAAAAAATATCACAGCAGTAACTGGAAATCTATGTATATGAATGACCAAAAAAGCATTGGCATGCCATGGAGACTACTATTGAACAACATCAAAGTGCTAATGCTTAAAAATGCAGTGTAACTGAAGATTGACTCAACAAATAGTAAGGTACGTAGTGGTGCTCATAGTGTATCAGTCAAACTTCTTGTTGGGATAATACAAAAGTACGACTAAGAATAGAGCTCAAAGATGCCCGACAAAGTAAAGCCTAGGGTAAAAGTGCAAGTTGAACATTTGAGAAAAGAAATATATTAAACACCTGACCTTATAAATAAGGTTCTATGGAAGGAAAACATGCTGGTAGAGGGGTGATTGAAAACCCGAACATTGCACATAATCGGTGACAAACATTGCAATGATTCCCAACTAGTAATAACGTAAATGATAGGGGGAATAAAATATAATAAATAGGTAAAATACTGTTTGCAAATAACAGGAAAACAAAAAAAAGCAAATCGGGCAGCAAATGTCCACAATTCAGGATTTCATTTAAAAGAACACAATATTTCAATTTGGGGTATCTTATCGACTATTGTTCCGCACTCACAATTAATCAACCTTAACGGACGCGTAGATCTGACGAACGAATATGAATGTAGCAAGGAAGCCGATGGTACCTGCAATGGTTTTAAAGGATTTTAAAATAGAAGACTTTAAGGGATTACATAAAGGATTTTAAAATAGAAGACTTTAAAAATAGAAGAAATAGAAGTCCATCTTTCGATATCTCGTAAAGTTAGCAGAAAGAAGGTAATGCTTACCTGAAGCCAGGAAGAAGAGGAACACAAAGATGGAGGTGTAGGAGAAGTAGAGAATGGTGGATACGACTCCCGAGATGGTCAGCTTCGAAGTAAAGTAGTGTACACAATAGGCGAACAGGTAGACTGCAGTGAAACCAGACGTAAAGAACGATCTCCACCACCAGTGGTAGTCCTAAAAGAGTTTCCGGTACAAAGGTAAATTGGTTGCTGAAACGCTTACCTTCTACAAAGACCTTGAAAAGAACCAGCAGAACAATCAGTTACGTACACAGTTCTAACAAAGAATACGCCTCAAGAATGTAAACAAACCTCGGCGCACAAGTGGAAATAGGCAAGCAGAATGGTGGCTTCCGAGCACGTGATGATCAGGATAAGATATACCAGGAAGAGGAAACCAAACATGTAGTAGGTCTGGTGCGCCCTGAAAGACAAGTTATCAGCAACTGAAAAAATACACTGTTAAGATCGCGTGTCTAAATTATAAAACTTACCAAATTGAGTTAAGAATGAAGAACAGTTGAATGAAAATACATCCGAAAGGAAGGATACCACCCATTAGCATTCCGGGGAACGGCTTCGTGTAGAGTGTCTGCTCCGGGACCTGAAAACAAAAGCACTGTCAATGATCAACTAAATAATTTGGAGTATAACACATACCTCAAACATCAACTTCTTGATAAAGTCACATGTTTAATGTACAAATGTAGGCTTGTAGTGATACACAAAACGTACAAAAAGCTATAAAAAAGGACCTGTCTAGGGATCTGGTTGGTACGAACGGGGTGCTCGATGGCACGTTTCTTGAATCCAAAATAAGCTCCAAGGAAAGTCATCGGAGTAGCGATGAACAGCCAAAGTGACAGCAGAGCGATCAGAGTTCCAAATGGAACGGCGGCAGACGAGCCCTTGTACCAGAGGAGCAGGTTAGTGAAGAAGAAGACGGAGAACAGAATTCTACAATGAACATTTAAGAAAACTTTGCATCCACAACACAATTATATAGGAAGGAACAGTCAAAGAAACTATGTAATGATAATGCAACGTTATAATTTGAAATAGAACGTACCCGGGTACGAAGAAGCTAGTCAGCATGACGTTGGTCTTCCAGTGTACCCCATGGAAGGTCTTGTAGAGTCGGGCAGAGACGTACCCAGCAGCCACGCCGAAGATCACATAGAACACAATTCCGAATGTGATGAGGGATCCACGATTCGCCGGAGAGAGGAATCCGAGGCATGCGAACACTGGAAATTGCAAAATAAAGGTATTCAGGGAAAAATCGAATTATCCTTCAGAAGCATCACAAATGAAGACCACATACCCTCTCACTTACAGATTCAACAAAAAAGTGCGACGTTATACAGTACTCACCGAGGGTAATCGATACCATCATAAGTACTTGGGCACCGGATCCGACGAATACGGAAAGGAACATAGCATTCTTCGGAGATCGGAACACGTCACCGTGAACCAACTTCCATCCGAATTCCTCTTGGGCATCCTCCTAAAATTGTTGATTAAGGGAACTGAAGCGAATAAGAAAATGTGGTATCCTTGGCTTGTTACCCAACTTCATTTTTGTGTCCTTCGGCCCTGAACGTTTCGTTTCTGTTGTCAACAAAAACAAACTTCTACCCATTTCATTCGTATAGCAACAATACCAGTGATCATTGAAAAAGTAACGCTTGTGAGAATAAAATTGTTCAAGTGATCGGCAGCCACTGCCCATGCAAATGCATATGTCACCCACCTCAGTGTCGAGTTGATTGTAGCGTGCGATGTCTCTATGAAGGGTTCTCATAAGGATCATTCCCACCATTCCGGAAAGGAACAACACAATGACGACTGAATTCATGATGGAGAACCACTGTATGTTGGTGTGGGGAACCGAGTTGAGGATGTAGTCCCATCGAGACGACCACTTGATATCAGTCTTCTTAAAAGATAAACCGTAAACACTTGCGACTGACAACTGGTTCTGAAGAACACAAACGATCGGAAAATAAAATATATCTAAAGGATTTCTCATAACTAGAAAACATAAATACGCATTTAACTGTCAACGTGTTCTTGAAATAAAAACGTCATCCAGGGGTTCCTGCATACAGCAACATAGTCATTAGAAAAAATTTCTAAACCCTACCTCCCATTTCACGCTGTAAGTGTAAACAATGTCGGATGTTTTATCGCCGGCCTTGATTGCCAACCCGGGGGCCGATGCAGAACAGTCGAGTGAGGTAGGAGATGAGTGCTTGATACTGCGAGGCTCCACCATGATCGAAATAATACGGCCGCCGACCTGAATAAAAAAGACTGCAATTTTTCCTCCATAAAGCGTTATTGGGTAGAAAGAGCCGTGTAAGTTCCCCTCTCCACAACGTAAGATATATGTACCTTCTCATCAAGGAAATTCGGATCCTGGCTCATATCCCTGTAGTAAATCTTGATATCGACATGGTTGAACAAGTAGTAGCTGTCGGGCGACGTATAGTATTTAGTCTGAAAAACAAACAGTAAAAAAAAGCTAATAAAGGGAACCGAATAAGAAAGTGGTGGGGCGAGAACTATATAGCTGATATAACCTAACTTATAAATTCACAAAGAGTTGATAACTAATCCAATTTTATTAACTGGTGGCACAGTGTCAAGAATGCTTGCTGATTATGTTTAGTTTGGCGAACAGTAGTAAATGCGCGTATGTACATTTATGATGAGCACAGACAAGCGCAATTACTTTCGAGAAAATGACCACAATGTTAGACAGAATAAAATATAATAAACAAGAAATAAGTCACGTACATCGAGAACACAAGCGTCATGTTGCACACCGTCAGGACCCACATAGCATCCCATTGGGAAGCCAGTATTACAGACCTTCACGTCTTGCTGACTATTGAAACAAAATGTGACGGGCATATTATCCACGATCCTGAACGATATTAAGTGTAAGCTCTACTGCGCAATTTTTCACCGGTCATGTGGATGTGGTTTACACTTGTTATTCTACATTAAGCATGTTCACGTATATGGCCATAATAAAAATTATGGGCGAATCTCCCCACAGGAAACTAATGGTCAGTAGGTTTCACAATTGAAGTGCTGAACAATAAGGAGGTAGAGCAATAACTACAATCAACTAACCAATGATGTTGGTAGTTGAGCTTCATTCCCTTTTGCAACAGTCGCAATTTCTCTACATCGTCTTTCGTGCCTTGGAACTTTTTGTCGCAAAGAAGAGAGCAATTCTTGGTCTCCAAGAAATTGATCTAAACAAACATTGTTAAATTTGTGTTCTTTCTTCTCTGTTTCTTTTTCCCAATACACTACGAATATGCATTAAACATGCATATTGTTAGGCCCTCCTAATCAATACGCGTTTGACACACACCAGACACTGTTAACATTTCATCAACCTTACGCTGTAAAACTAAGGACTAATCTACCCAATAACAATTAAAAACAAACTGGTTAGAGCAAAACTCTTGTATACTGGGAGAGCTTTATGGAAACTTAAGACAACACGTTTTCTGTAAGTTGAAAAAGCACCTTACCTTATATGGACTGGGCCGAATTCGCTCTCCGAATAAGACTTGTCCCAGATTTTCAACGGGAGATTCATTTTCCGATCCAACACAAAAATCAAAGCTGAAAATGATACAATACAGGAAGAGGCATCCACTATTGATTATGCTTCCCTAATATGAGCAAAAGCAAAAAAGCACTACTTTGGAAACTGAAGCGTCAAAAACCCCAGGTAGTAAACATGTCAAACCTGTGATATTCGTATGGGATCACGCTTCGGTCGGAGTCCAGTCGGTTTACAAAAAGTGGAACGACGCTTGGACATGTGTTCTAAAAGGAATCATTAAGAACCGATAAGAAGAAGCACATAAACAGTATAAAATATTGGTCAGGCTGCCACATATAACACACAAACGTTTGCGAAGTCAGTTCCTGTCATTTTTCACGCATCATTATACAATTACACACAAGTAAATGCAATGTAAGTTAGGTAAAGTTGTGGTACCGTTTGGCTCTTAAGTTCGCAGAAATTCACGGGCGCCAGACCCGGAAGGTAGAAGGCGGTACAGAGCTGCAGAATGGCAGCAGCCAGTAGCAGCCGGACCATTACCTGAAGAAGAAACAAGTTAATTAAGACCAGACATACATCCATAACGTGAGCTAGTGAAAAAATAATAATAAATAAGGAACAAAACACTTCAAATTGAATCGATTAACTAGTGAGCCTAGTTTAATTGGGGAGCCTACGTAAGCGAGATTCCATGGCACCACTACGACGATGCGTTTTTTACTGTTAGTTTCGCTAATTGGAAACGGCCAGCGCCAGAAGTACTTCAGTTTTATCAGGAATCCAGTGTTATGAAGCTGCTTGTCTCAGAAAAGCAAAACGCAAGTAGATATACAATTAACACCTTTGGTGGGGGTTTGAAAAGTAAATAATACTTCCAAATCTATGTGAGTGAAAAATATGGCGTGGATTTTACCGAGAGGAGCTCTCAGTCGTGGCAGGGCGACAGAAACGCGACGCGTCCTCTCTCAACACATTGCACCAAAACTACGGTAGCTGTCGAGAAAGTATCACGGAAAATTAAGAATGACATATATGTACAAGGAAGACGAGAATCCGCAACTAACGGACGGTAGAAAAATACTGGTCGCAGGGAATCTTTCTATGGCAAATTGCCGTAAAGTATTAGAAATACAATGAGCCGTTCGATAGTTTCGTTTGAGATTTCCCAAATTATTTTGGATTGAAACACAATATGTGGAAAAGTGAAGGCAACATAATTTTGTGAGAAACTACAGGATTAAGAAATACTGACGAAGAAAACTGCACTGTATGACAGGACTAGCGTCATAGTTTTTTCCTGGCAATCGCATCCGTGCATCTATGCATAATACAATCAAGTCGCCATCTACTGAAAGAAAGTAGGTCCGCTCTGCATTTTTAATGTCATAGATAACACTAGGACATTCAAAGCACGTTTTTTTATATAAAAAAAAAAACTAAGTTTACATTAATGTGACATAGACAAAACGGTACAATTGGTCCTAAAAATCCTCTCTACATTTCGTATTGCGTTCAGAATACATACATAAACTTCGTTAGATTGACAATGTGTCTTTGTCAATATATTATTATCGGAATTTTCTATGTGGACTGCAATGAGAACAGCGTTGAATCGGACTTTAATATTGACACAGGTGATACGATACAAAAATGGAAGTGGAGCTACACATACGTGTGAACGAGGGACAAAAGAGCCCGTTCTCATGAAATTTGACTATTTGGCATTGCGACCTTACTTAAACAGTCCACATCCGAATTCCCGGTCATCCAAAATCCGAATTTTTCGATCACAGTCAACATTTAAAAAAACACTAGTATTAACAAAATCTTTATTTTACGGAAACCTAATAGGAAAGAAAACGAGAGAACCTAACACTCTACCGGTTACGGCTGGAGAAAACATACAGAGGATAGAAATAAAGCAGCACAAGTAGTCAAACTGCATCCACATCAAGCACGTACGGCTTGTTCATCTTTCTTATTCGGACGACACAACAAGGAACATTTAAAGGCAAATCATTACCACCAGATGATAAAATAAACCCAACGTACAAATAGTATGAAAGCGGAGAACTAGAACTAGAACAAATATAGTGACCCCCAAACCGGAAAACTAACTAGTGAATGTCCTGACCGAAAAAATAGTCGTTTCCAGTGCGCCTGTTTTTTTTCGGAATAGTACACAATTGAAACGATTCAACAATTATTTAGATACGCGAGAACTGAAACTAAGAAAAATACACGATATAAAAAGGTTAAGATAAAACATGTATAAGGCCAGCACTGCAATAACAGTAAGTTCTGTTAAAAAAACACACGAAAAGGCAGTAGATTCTACATTATAACAATAAGAAAATTCTGGTAGCATAACGTTCTACAGTCAAAACAATATATGCTAAGCTACCATCATCATTTGCTCAGAAATTATGTATCCCCAGAAATTGTCACCAGTTGAAAAAAGTTTCACAACTTAAGCTATCGAAGACAATAAATTTGGTAGAGTCTAAATGTTGTTTGTCAATAAGGTTTCGGTTAAAAAGGCACATTAATGCATGTCACAATAGTCGGCTACTGTCTACTTGAACCTTACTAAATTCATGGATTGGACGATTATGTGGGATTACAGCGCATATGATAACAAAGTAAGCTTCTAAGGGAATAGGCAGTCTGACACCTTACTAACAGGTATCAGCTCAATAAACAAATTGTTTAAAAAAAGTCACAGAAAAAGGCAGTAACTATTCGTTAAAATAAAGATTTAAAGGATGACGACCATACGTCGCTTAGCAAAAACGCAACTCGGGAACTCTTTTTTTTGACGATCTTTAGATTTACTGGGATTTACGAAATATCTTCTCTTTCAAATGAATAAAGCAAATTCGTTGGATTTAATTAGTTTAATTTCATAATCACAATTTAGAATTCAGGAGTTAACATATGCGAAATTAATACTTATGATAATCTTCAAGATAATTGCAGTGAAAAGAAAAGAAGCGAAGCGATTTAGGACATCTTTCAGATGAAGGAAAGCGGGTACCCAACGTAAATCCCGATGGCAATCTCTCTGTGTTTACTATTCTTCAGACCTCAGCGGATTTCGGATTCACGTTGGGCTATTGCTTCCTTCATAGGATATTCGAACACTCAAATGGACGCAGAGATTCGCTGTTGCGCTTTGTGCGCTTCTTATCTGCCTCCTGCTGTGCTGCAATTGCTTCCTTCGATGGCTCCTCGGCAACCTGAAGATGTGCTGCCGAAGTTTCAGGAGTTGCGCCGTAGAGGTTCAGCTTCGATCTACAATAAGGCACTTTGCTGCTGGTTTTTTTTATCAATAAACCTTTATATACACATAGAAGATCGAAGTTTGGGACAATGCAACTAGAAGAACAACTTTGGAAATATTCGAACGAATTATTGGCCAATTCTGGCTTTCCCCATTTTATTTAGCTTTATTAGCATTAAAACATTTTGCCTGGAAGTCTCCTGGACGCATTAGGAGCCCCAAAATACAAGTAGGGTCACCTGTTGAGTTTCATGTGGCTGCTGACAAGGTCGTCAGTAACAAGTGCTGCCATGAGCGACAATTCTCCAGCCAATACGGCTGAGCAGATGATCTGTGCAAGCAGACTTGCATTCTCTCCAGGCTTGTTGGCACTCGGTCCCGCGCATCCAAGAAGCTGAAATGTCATGATGATAAAACGACAATTGTTCTTTTCTACCAGAAATTGTATGGACTATTCACAAATACTATAGACTGTATTGAGCAGCTTGGCACCCTCAGTCCTATTAACTACCTTGAGTAGTGCTCTCTGTGGCGGGAGAATGGTTCCTCCTCCCACTGTTCCCACTTCCAGACAAGGCATTGTGCAAGTGACCATCAGATCTCCATCTTCAACAACGACCATTCGAGTGGAGCACATCGACGAGCCGACCACTTGTGCTGCGTCCTAGTAAAGAAATTCCTTGTATTTGGGATTAAAAAAATCACAGTGCTCTTCAACATTTCAGCTTCTGAGACCCCATGACGAAATGATGTGTGTGAGATTGAATTACTACAAACAGGCACAAAACGAAAACAGCAGTCTCCGAAGGTATTATTGACCGACGACAAATCAGAATATTATTGGGCCATTTGTCAAAGATACTATCAGTCGGGCCTGCATGTAATTCAAGCTGACATACATCCTCCGATTTTTGGCATACGGCCCTGTCTTTCGGGCGGGTATGCTTACCTGTCCTGTTGCCAGGAAGATGGCTGCAACGATGTTGGCAGCGTGTGCATTCTGCCCTCCAATTGTAGCCGCGCGAGCCGAACCGCATTCCAGCTAAAGAAAATAGATACATGAGCGCAATTTAAAAACCCAACTATTCGGCACAAACAAGTACTTTTTTCATCGTATCCATTATATATTCTAATTTCATAGTGTATTGGTTCTGCTAAAAAAAAAACGTAGGAAAAAATGAAAAGCTTGTTCAAAAATACCTTGCAACGAGCTGCGTTTTCCATAGCCTTGGGTGTGGTGCGAAGAACAGAATTGACCACGGAAGCAGGCACGCGACATTCAACCACAACCGATTTACCACGGCCATTGATCCTGTACATAAGGTGGTTGGTTGGTCGAGGAGAAGAGACTCAGTGTTTTTAGCAAACTATCTCGAGAACAAATTCCATACATGGAATTCGTTTTATTTGGCGCGGAACATGAATGAGGCTAGCTCTTTTGGGAGAAATCTGTATTCGGCCACGACCAAATACGGTAAAAGATTCAAACAAGTGCACTGCTTTATTGAAATTAGGTTGGTTAAATATCTTGTTGGCTTTCTGTACTAAACTGACAACCTAAAAAAAAGAAGACTGGACTGTAAAAGATTGAAATCCATACCAGTTCAGAGCGGACGCCTTCTTGTCGACGCACCAATTTCCAGACAAGGCCACCACCTCCATATCCGGAAACTGTTCCTTCAACCACTTCATCGCATTGTTGGTTCCCCTGCAATATTTACCTCTTGCAACTTCCGATGAAGATCTATGCAATCCATCTATCACAATAACGAGTATATGTCCAGTTGACCATAAAATACTTCCACTGTTTCACCCCCTCGAGCAGAATTGTTTAATCGTTTACATAATAATATGAGTACTTTGATAGGAATGACGCGGCTAATGTATTTTACACCATAATGCGAAGTGTCAATAAAATGACGCTATCTGAAAACCAAACTATTTTCAAGTAGGTGCAATGTTCTATTCGTAAGAGAGCTAAACCAACTTCGACACCATGTTCATGCCCATTGCGTCTCCTGTGGTCGCAACGAAACGAATGAAGACCAGAGCGCCGTCAAGAGTGATCTCCAACTTTTTGAGGTTTGCGAATCTGAAGGCGAGAATTAGCACATGGTTTTTATTTCTCAGTTTGCATTTAACACGTGATGTGCTGCAACTTATATGTGCACACATCGAACTCTTTTCTAGTGCTGAAGTTGAATGTCACTAGTTGCTTATGGTCAGCAGAATACAAACAAACAGTTTAGATGGCAAAAGAAAAACCGACCTGCTCGATTCCTGGAATTGTGTCTTGATTTGGAAAAAGTTCTCTGAACACTCCAGCCACTCCTTCAGTTTACTGAAAATAAAAATAAACTACTCGGAGCATCCCTGTTCCCGTTGCGAATAAGGACCTTACGACACAAATTAAGATATAATAAAAATGGTTAAAAACTCACACGGCATCAATAATGCTGCCGAACTTCACAACAGGAGCGCGTGTCATTCCATCCTCGAATACCCTCGCATACACACCGCCTGATTTCTAAATTCATCAAATTAATTATACGGCCAAGAAGATTTGTTTTGCTAAAAGGACTTCCATAATGTACTCTTAGAACAGGCCAGGGGAAAACATCTTCACCGGTACGTGGCTTCCTTTTCCCACGGACCGGCAACCACATAAAACTATTGACAGCCAACAAAAGGGACCGTTACGATCATAACACACACGGGCGGATAAGTGGACAAGGGCCAAAAAGATAGAACTTTCCTACCAGAATTGCCATCATTCCTCTGTTTGTCGAAGCAATGAGAGCGCCTTCTGTGGTCGCCATCGGCACGAAGTAGTCCTGTGTGTTCAGCTAAAGAATTCCTGCATCATGTTACTAAACTAAAAAAGTCCTGCCCAAAGAGAGAATAGGAATCTGAAGTAGGCAAAAAATAGATAATCTGGAAGTTTTCGGTTACGGTACACACTTCATGGATTACCCGAAGTGGGCCGGCTATGCCAGTTGGAATGGGAGTGTAGCCGATCACGTTCTCGCAGCACGAATTGACCACCTGAACATGAGCTGATTGAATATATGATCAGCATTTACTAGACCAGCCCCTGAATTTCGCGAGTGTTCAAGTATTCTTTCTGCTAGTCTTGGTTGCTGTGTAATAAACCATTGTACAATCATAGTTTAGCCGTATCAGGCTCTTCACGTATCTCGAAGATGTAAAAACTCACAAAAGTGTAATCATAGTGTTTGTAGGGGAGATCCTCCAACTGCTCAGAGATAAAGCTCCTTCTGATATTGATCGCCCGCATGTGTTCCCCGAGACGAGACTCCAACTCGCGTTGCTTTGCAATTCCATCCTGGAGGAGACGCAGAATGTCACCATCGGGCAGGCCACTGGCATCCTCACCTGAAACAATGAAAGTTAGGTCTCGGATAGACGAATCCATTTCATTAGAGTACTACACTAGCAATTTCCGTCTATAGTGAAAAGGCGATCAAAATATATGCCTACAATTAACCCCGGAAGCAAACCCAAATTGAAACCAAAAGCAACTATCAGTCTGGATAGCAGTATTGTTGAGCAGTTCTGAGCAGCATTCAGAGTGAGTGCCTTTCCTTGCCCACTTTACACAGTTCCGGCCTACCTCTCCAAATCTTTGCCAGTGAGTCGATAGGCATATTGCTTGCTGTCAGTTTCTTGTCCAGAGGTGGGCACTCGTACTGTGTGGCACTGTCTGTGGTCTCACGAGCTAAACGGAGATTATCAACCTTAGAACACTTTACATTGGATTACATTAAAAAAGCAGTGATAAGTCGTCCTGATGTTTAGCAAAACTTTCTGTCACCAACCAGGAATGGGAGTGTACGGTGCGGAATCCGTAGATTCCGAGTCCCAGCCATCCGAACCGACCGTGAACTTGGCATGATGTTCACAACAGTAATCCTCACCGGTGCGGTCATGAACAAAGTCGAGAAGCTAAAGGAAATCCTAATGAAATTGATTGAGCCAAAGAAACAGATGTGACACGCGCCCGATGACAGCCATTACGTGCATAGACTTCCATACTACTTGTGTAACAGTAATTCCACACCTTGGTTTGAAAAATTTCATAGTACTATCCTCAAGGAAAACAAAATAATTACCCAAATATGGCACTTTATATACTCAATCGAACTAAGCATATCCTGCAGCTGTCTCTTGCCCACATGTCTGAAACGTACCTTGTTTTTCCACTCATTATCGTTGGTGTCGACCGTATCCAGAAAGGAGTTCAGGTCCCGGATAAGGGTGTCCGCCGTACTGCCATTGTTCTGCATCTAAAGTCATCAAGAGTTTGTCATTGGAAAGAACGTTTCATAGAGAATGCTAAACTTCAGCGAGCTTCTTATTAAGTTGTGTTTCCTTGCCAAGTTTTCTTACTCTACCCCTTCTCAGTCATGTTATTAATCAGAAGCGTTCTAGACGGCTTTACGCGTCTGCGCATGTAAGATAACCAATTTCCGCAGTCTCCCTGGTATTCGGCATCTTGATATATTGAATTATCGCTAATTGTGGTACTAAAGTTGTGATTGGTGTGCTAAGACCAATGTTCTCAGGTTCCGAGTGCAACCCAAGGCGGCCTTCACAATTCTCTTTGTTAAGTTACTGATATCGGTAATCGTCTTATAAAAAGCCTTATAAAAATCGATAGAGTCCTGCTTAATGAGAAGAAATACACAAGCTCGACAAAATAAGTTAATTGTTATGGAATTTGCTGTGGGAAGCAACGTTCGCGAACAGTGACGTCCTCGCTAAAAGGTTGCGGGGGCGACGACGACTCGGGTCATGGGATACATTGCGTTCCCACTGCTTGGGAGCGGGTGTTTCCCGACATTTACTGAAACGCTGTACCCCTTTATGAAAATAACAAGCTACGGTCCGTTTGGGAAATCCCAAATGAAGATGACATTGACAGAGTTTAGTAGAAGTTCTTTCGCTAACTTCTCTAAGCCTATGAGTTGAGGAACAGTTCAGTTAAAAATATTATTATTTAAGCAAATTCTCGCAATTAATGCGGCTGAATTGTCTTACCGGATGGACTCGGCCATCAGTGCCCACCTCAAACAGTCTACAGGTTTGAGCTTTTCCGGTCTTTGTAGAACAGATGCACATTGTGCGCATGATCGGAAATAGTGAGCCAACAGTGTATCCGATTGAAAGACTCAGAATTTTGGCAAAAATGCCGCGGAGGAATGTCTCATCTGGGATCATCCTGTAGGTTCGAAGTCTCTACACTGCAGTTCACTCTGCAGGAAAACTATTATAGAAACAGAAATGCGAACCACAAAAACAATTACTGAAAGTATACATAGAGATATAGACGGACATTAAAAATTCGAAAAGAAAAGAAGAAATTACAGCGATTTTTAACACGTATTAAAATGAAATACATAAGGAGGATCGAGGAACGAATCAATTACTGATCACCACATCTTGCACGGTTTTTCAAATTGTACAATATGACAAATAATCAGCATCGATGTGCAAATTGAAAATAGTGAGCAATACTCCATTTGTGCGGTGAAGAAACCCGTGAAGATCAGAACACAAGATACTTTTCGCTTGGGCAAATCGTCTATCTAATAATTACATAATAAGTTCGATTCGAACTTATTATATAATTGCTTGATAAGTTTTGAAAATGGAGAGAAAATTCGTCTTCTCCATATACGATTTGATTGCGAAAATGCTGAGGCGCCCTTTATATATGAAAAAAATAAATGTCTGCCCGCAGCGCATCAGTATTCCATAAATTTACAAATGTGAGGGACGGGCGAGACTATTTTCCCAATACTGACCCGATTTTTGTATATATATACGGTATTTAAGATCTATATAATATTCTTCGAGAAATATTATGATCGGAAACACCGAAACAAATGGAAACAAAAGGAATGGGCTCTCATAAACAATCGCTTCATGGGCCTATCGATGCACCTCTGCGTAGAATTATGTAGCTTATTCCAAACAACATACGCCAAAGTGATCCAGTGCCGAATATTTAAAACAAAACATTGGCAAGTGTCGAAGCATAGAGAACAAAGATCTCCAGCGATTATTATTCATTATGCAGCATGTATGGTTAAATCTTAGTCACAGGTTGTTTGGAAGAGCTGCGTTTAAAAACATCGTGCAGAGTGAAAATGATTTGAATGATTTGGATTTGAAGCACCCGCCCCTCAAGAATAACAAACCGTTCCAGTAAAGTGCAAAACAGGAAAAATAGCAATAACAGTGCGTTCAAGTAAACAGTCCAATTTCTTTTGCATAAATTTTCTATTTCTGGCACCCTACCAAAATTACCGTACTTCTTAGGAGAGGACATATCGTTTTTAATGCAGCATGTCCATAATAACAAGGAGGCTGTATAACACATAGGTCTTCAACGATGGTTCAGAAACCCAAGGACTTTGTATGGATAGAAAACTAAGAGCATTTCATGTCAGACCATAATGAGTGCGTTATGGGCAGCACGTCTATACGGCTGCATGCTAAGAGGTTAGCGTATGATTGCTGAAAACGGTCTCCTTATGCACGTCACTGTAGTCGATGTTACAGTATCCTAGTCGAAGTATTGGGAGTTAGTTCACCCCGTGAATACTACGTTTCGAATCTCGTTCCTATCCGCCTAGATACGACTTCATGGTGTGTGTTTCGGCCCTTCCTTTAGTGGCTGAGACTACAGAGTTCCTCGTTGTGCTTTGTGTTTACAACGTCCAAGAACAGCATGTGTTTGGCTACCCGAAAACACATAAAATCTCACCTCAGGTATAGCCGGGTGCATCGTTTCTGATTGAGTTCGATGGTGTTTTACGGGGAAGTTGACCATTCGCGCTATGGATACTGTGTGTATGTGGGTGGTATTTATACTGTAATCGGACGGGAATGCTATGCAGAATCCTAAGTGGTAGTGTCTGTCACCATCGATTGGGCCAAAGATGCGCACACCTCAGACGGCCGCGGACATACAATATTAACTGCGCTGAATTAATATATAAATACTAGTCGGAAGACGGATGAACAAAACACACACATCTTGATCATTTAATTATTTGAAAAAACCGGGTCAGTAAGTTACACACTTTTAAATGATGCAACGGTCAGTTTCGAAAGATGTACTCAAAATGTGTATGCTTTGCTCTGCATAAATGGAAACGGCGCGCACTTGCTACGTGCACAGACTGATGGCTGGAGGAACACACTTGTGTGGGGAAACACCAAGTGCGAAAGAGGTTCAAGTGAAGTTGTGCCAGACAGACATTTCACGTCGTTGATGTAGGTCTTAACTCTGCCATTTTATTAGCAGACGGACGGTTATGTATATAGACAGTCTGGGGCGGGTGCAGACAGAGCGATGTAGTCCAAAGAAACTTTCAAAGGGCAAGCAATAGATAGAATAGATCGGAGGTCAGAGAAGGAGTGAAATAGGTTTAATCAAAGACGCAGCTGGCTATATTTAGCCAGAAAAGCCTTCATCAAAATATGATATCATTCGGAGAAGGGTTTTTTTTCTCAACCAGAAAAATATAGAAGCTTTTTTTGAGAGTTTCTACACATTTTGAGCAGAAAGGAGGACACGAAAGTGCACTTTTTCGTCGTTGTTCTAAAGACTAAAGACGACAGTAAACGCGGGTACAAAACACACGCATTCGCTTTTAAGGAAATAGTAAACAAATATAACCAGTGAGTTTGCTTAAAGCGGTATAAAAGGGGACTTGCGAAGGGGACATCAGACCACTGCATTTCATTTCGCATATTCTGGTATAATATGTGGCACACTATGTAGTCCTTTGCATATAATGCATGGGACTGCAGACGTACACCATAAGTTTGTACCGTTCTAAAGTTCTACGGTGGCAAGATCGTGCCGTTCGTGTCGAAAAACAATTATCGTAAAAACAGTTCCCGTCATCGACAACACGGTTACAAATCTGACTCACTGGTTGCTGATTCAAACAACAATCATTTTGCAGTCTGGTATAGTTCTGCTCAGCATATCAGTCTGCCTGATCAACGTCCTTACATAGTGATAAAATTGAATACAGTGGTGCTGCAGAAATAATCGGTGCGCGCACCTCTCGCTTTAAACTAATGTGCTCGCTTTAAACGCGCTCGATTTAAACTAATATAGTTGTACACATAATTCCCGATTTCGAGAACGGAGAGATAACAGGAAATTGTTTATTGGTTGGTAATCTAGATGTAGTGGTGATTTCTAGATGTAGTGGTGATTTCGAAAAGAGATATTATAAGGCGCTGAAATCGGAATTAGCTCAATTGGTTACATACCCCAATAAGGCAACGGTGCTTGGCATTGCCCTATTAACTGGAGGTGCCATGAAAATGGCGGCAAAGAACCCTGAGCTTTTCCACATTACACTTTTACGGGGCGCACATCAGAAGAAGAACCGCCGTTTGTTATGTGTTCAAATGGGCAGCTGCTCTTAAACCATATATGGAATATATTAACCTCATCCCTTTCTAGGAAGTGTTTTAATGTAGACCTACGAATTGGTTCTATTGAATACAACTGTGAGAAAAAAACAGCTCCCCAACATTCAATTTATTTCTTAGAGGCAGTTAATGTTCAGAAAAATGACACCAAAAGTAACATTTAGTGTCGTCAGTTGCGTTTCATTTTACTAACAAAAATTGAATTTAGAAAAGCCTCGGATGCTCGCATCTTCGGGAAATGCATAGTGACTAGACTTGGTTGCTCCTAGTTTACTTTTAGCATTCGTTGCAAAGTTGTGTGTTGATCCAATGACTTCCTATTGTTCCATTGGAGAATGTTGCAGGAGTCAAACTGCAAGTGCAGGTCTAGACTGGCAAAAAACTGGCAGCTGTAGCCGTCAGCAAAAAGATAAATTAAATATCAAGACAAAATGCTAATTTTTGTGATGACTGTGAGAATAATATGTTCAACAGATTGTCGAGCATGCTGGTAGAAAGTATGAGTACGATTATGAGCTCAGTTATTCATGAGTATGAGCTAGAGGAGGGGGGCGTGGCGCAGTGGCAAGGGCCTTGCTCCAGGCCACCGGTCGTTGGTTCGATCCCGGCCCGGAACCCCTCCACCCCCACCAAAGGTGTAAAAATTGGTAGCTGGGTAAAACCGGCGGCCAGTTCGTTCGGCTTCAGAAATGAGCCGGACCCCGGTGCACCGTTTCTGCGGATTCGGTTGATATAACTCGGTACTCTTTATCTTTATCTTTTATGAGCTAGAGAGTGTGAGCTGCTAGATATGGTGGTACAGAGTACGAGTATTCTGTTAATGTGTTCACTCCATTCTTGAGTAGTCTGGTTGAGAGAGTTAATGAGCACAACCTTGAAAAAGGTGCTGCCATACTATTCCAAAATAATTAGAAACTAAGAATTTGCTGCAAAACTGAGCCGGAACATTATTTGTGCGCAGCAAAAGTGTCACAGCGTTCCTTCAAAGATATGAATGTGAAAATACTGGACACTGTATCAACACTATGTCCACAACTTGAAATATTTTCAATTTTTTGCTTTAAGATCTAGAACTTGCACACAGATGCTGCTCCGCGAAACCGCCGCGTGAAACAGGGTCCGCCAGCGCAGCGCAGCTCATCTCATTTAGGGTAGCGCGACTGTGGCGAAAAATATAGAAGAGGCAGAATTTACAACGTTCCATAGAAATAGAATGGGTACATTTTTCTCATGGCGATCGTCCTGATTACGAAATCATATTTTTTGTCTATTAACGAATTGTTTTATAAACCATATTATTTTTTGAGTATGTTAAATGATTTTACGTTTCTTGCTATTTTAATTGTATATATTTGTAGGAGCACGATGATTGGCTCTTTTTCTATTATGCTTGTGGAAAATTTCTTACAGTATTTTTTATAATTGTATATTACTTATCTCAAACCCCTTTAGTTAATGTAGGTATTTTAATACTTTTTGGAATACAGAAGTTTTGAACTCAATATATGACATCTAAATTGTCAATGCATACGGCTATCATGGAGACACCTTTACTGGTGCAACTATGATATGGAGCCGTATTTTCATCTGAATCAGACCATTACATTTAGAAGTTGGATAAAAAAGTCCCCCCATTGGCACCCACCGCCTTGTAACTACTCATCTTCATACTTTCCCATTTTCCCACAGTCGGGCACAGTATCCCTTCTGCACCTTACTGTTCATTAATCCCTTTCTCACGTTCTAAAGGTCATTTAGAATTTCTTTGCTTTGTTCAGAAAAATGAATACTGTTTTAGTGGGAAACGTGCCAGCAACGATGGAGAAGTTTCCAGTAAACATCCGAGGATTCACACTGAGCAGACAATTCCCACGGTACGGATCTAACAAAAACAAGTACTCACTGAAGCTGTGATTGGGATCCCATGGTATCGACTATGCTTGTAGACATTTGTGTTTGGAGGTAACTTCTGTACGTGAAGAAAGAGCGACTGATGAGAATGTATCACTCGGCCACGCTTAATTGGAATTGAAGCGTACTTACAGTTTTCAAGGTTCTCAACCTCATTTGTTTTGCAAATTGGGATGCATTTATTGGCAGATGCGTTTATTGGTAGTTAAAAATATTGATTGTACACCCCGTTCAATTAACCCAATCCGCGGAAAGAAACGGTGTAGGTGGCTTCCAGAGTAAGACGGCCGCGCCTAACCTCAAAACTGCTGACGGCTATTTCGAAGTTTTGCTTAGGAAGAGATTTATCTCCCCCAGAGCTATGCAGCTTCCAATCTTTACACCGTTGGACAAATTTGGACACCTTCTGACTATTGCTGCAACTAACCAGTATACCACCACACGGCTATTTCACACAATTGCAAGATTGCACTTATCGAGATGGGTTCTGAATAGCCACCTACCCTGTAGTTAGATTTTAAAAAAGTCCCTCCATTAGCACCCATGTTCAGAATGTGTTCTTCTTCATACTTTCCCATATTCCCACAGTCGGAAACAGTGTTTCTTCTTCTTCTGGCTGACAGTACATTAATCCCTCTCCCACACTCAAAGGGTCTTTTAGAATTTTTTCTTTGTTTAGAAAAATAAATGATGTTTTAGTGGGAAACATGCCAGCAACCATAGAGCAGTTCCCAGTAAACATCCGATTAAGAACACTGAATGTGAACTATTCTTGTAGCGCGCGTCAGCGATACAGACAAATTGTCACACTGTCGGATAAGTCTTTATAGTGGATAATGTGTTTGAAGGTAGTTGCGTGTAAGCCAATTGTCAGAATAAAGAGCGGCTGATGAGAATGAACATATCGACCATTCGAACACGAGTTTGATTGGAAATTAAGTTGCAATTGCAAAAATAGTTCCCAACATAATGTGGTATAAATTGCAATGTTTTTTTCTTGTGCAGAGGAACTCGAGAGCAAGAGATCATGTCCCCTGGTGTCTATTCTGCTAGGGAAGCTGACTTACTCCGTCTCAATTACCAAACTTCCAATTTTGAGCACCATTGGTTGGGTGGAACCGCCTGGCACAGGTGGCATGGGCAACCAGTATACCGTCGGATGATAATACAGTTAACAGTTATAAGAATATAAGATTTAACATTTCGAGGTGGGTTATGAATAGCCTCTACAGTAATTATCACTAAACATTTTCCCACACTTTTTTTAGGATAAACCGTTCCATACTAATGATTAGCGTCCATCTTATTTCCCAAGAAATAAACCATCGGTCCCCCGTTGATTTATAAAATCCTGCCAAAAAATGTCTCGTGCATATGTTTTCCTTGCATTTGCATAAGCGAGGGAGTGTTTTTTGACTAGGACTCTCAGACGAAAAGCGGATAGTCAGAACCCGTGTACTGTTGAAGGTTTCAGACAAGGAGCAGAAATAGTTGATCTTATTGAGAGACTTCATAGAAAAAAGCTGCGCATCCAACTCATTTCCATAGGTTGCCCACTTTATTGGGCAAGAGATTTTGAGAAAAGAGTTCCAGATGAAAAAGACTGTCGTGTGATCAAGCCGGCCATATACCGTAGTACTCCTAACCGATCTCACCAAGGAGTCGGTGTGAGCTGTGATATAGCACTTCGATTGAGGAGAAGCGAGAGAGAACATGGGATATGCCCCTTTGGTCAGAGTTGTTCTTTTCAGAAGGAAATATATTACATAACGGTATTCGCTTCTTGGAAGAAGTTCATCAATACACCCACTCCTGGAAGACAGGTTTAGACTTCAGTGTTTGTTAAACCAAGGATAACTTACTGTTCCTTACTTTGGAAAGATAAACTTCTCTCTTTTTCACCATGTGCAACTAATTCTTCTTTGTTTTCCGCAATAAGGCATTGATTTTATGAGATCAACGAGGAATCCAAAATGAGCATGAATGCCAGAATGTTTCGAGGGAATCGAGCAATTCACTTATGCACGCACACAATGGCTTCTTAGCATTAGATATGTTTGGCATAAGAAGAGTGATTTACCTTGGTCTTTCTTCGAGAGTTATGTAGAATAATATTTATATCGATATCTGTACGTGCTTAATACAATGTTGTTATATTTCTTCTGTGTTCGAATTTATCAGTGACGGCTGCGACTAACGAGCAAGATTATTCGACACAGTTAGTTTCAGGTCCCTTATTTCTATGCATTCACTTTGAAAGTACACGAGTTTACGCAACCACTTGGCCATCCAAATTCCCCCCGTTCCCCTCCATTTTCACATTTGTATCTTTTGTACGTTTTAATCCGGGCCACCCGGTAATGCAGCTGTGGACTGTCTGAAATCTGTTAAACTTTTGAAGGGGAGGCCACAAAAAAAAAACACATTTCTTTGCTAATAAGATTTCGTTGGGCATATATTCAAGAGCATACTTTACTCGGCTTGTTTTCTCTAATTCTGTTTTGTTTTCATTATATTTTTTATTCCTGCCGTTCTAATTCTCCTCTCACTGTAAGTTTTAGTCTGTACGGGGAGCATACAGGAGTGCAGCTGTGCAATTCTGTAATCTTTTGCGGGCAAAATTACTTTTTATTTTGAACATATGCAAAATGCATTAGAGTTCACTTCTTCATATTGGTGAATTAATGCAAAATGCATTAGAGTTCACTTCTTCATATTGGTGAATTACTCATGAACACTGTTTTCCTTAATCAAGGCTTCAGATCTGAGCATTTTGTGTGTTGTGTGCTTTGCTTCATTAAAAAGGAACAATGCCAATGATAAATTTAATATTTTCATGCCATAAACGGCAAATTGTTGCATTAATCATATTGGTAGCGCACAATACGATCATCGTATGGGCCCATCTTTCAGACATTATTTATGTAAATTCCGCCGCGTGACTAAGTGCCCCAGAGAATGAATAATGGGAAAAAATAAGAGAACCTTAATTATCTTAAATGTATGAGTTGCATTTGCTCTCATTACTGTATTTTTTCGATGTCTCTTGTGAACAAATGATATCGATCGCTTAGTCTGTGATTTTCCACTATGGCTTTTTTCTGTTTAGTGGCTTAAACGACCACGTATGAAACTCTCCCAATAATCAGCACGCGCTGTGTACCCATACTAGTTAAGTAGCAAATAATACTTTGGTGTGATTTTTGGATAAAGCGTCCTTATGAGTTGTCTGCCCCTATTTTCCCAGGGGGTGAACTGCAGTTCAACAAAGGATATAATAGTGGCGCCTATACTTCTTCGAATTTTAATCTACCGCAACGTTCGAATCCTCATTTGTAAATTCGGGTAGCAAAAAATTTCCCATCAGTATAGAATATGTTAACTAGTGGAACCAGCTTCTTTGACTGCTTGTATTCCCACTTGTGCAGGAGTACTGATAACATCTATATAGATGGGGCCAAATAGTACGAAAGCTCAAGTTACAGGTCGCTGCTCCTCTTTAGACATGTAATAACATACAAACAATGATGTGCTTACGATTAGTTACTGTAAACATTTTTTTGCATTCCCATAGAATCAATAGTGTTCGCCTTTCCAATTGGACATTCAAATTCTCCCCCTTTCCTCCATTTTCTAATTTGTTTCTTTTGTATTTCTTAATCCGGGCCACCCAGGCAGGAGTGCAGCTGCGCAAGCTTACGATCGGTGAAATCTTTTGAAGTGGAGCACAAAAAAAAGAAGAAACTATTCTGTCAAGAGCGAACGCTGTATTCATCAAGGAGTACTGTAGATCCGATAATGTTCCGCGCGCCATTTCCTTGCAACTAAGACTTCGATATTGTCGAGGTATTTGAGAAGAAAATGGTGGACAGAGAAAATGGTTGTATATATTAGACACTTTTTTTCGTTGTGTGCCTGCTTATTTTGTGTAGATAAAAATCAAACATATTCCTCATATGCGTAAATCGGCACTCTAGTAAAGGCATTTGCATATGTGGGACCAGATGTGAAAACTATATGAATAAACAACACTATCGGCTGCTTCTTTATTCGTTGTTTTCCTTTGTGATCCATTTTATCTTTGCTATGATGGATTGTCGGTACAAGCCTTAATAACATAGATATCTTGGGACATCAGAGTTCCACCCTCGGTTGGGCCCGCCCCTTTTCTGAACGCGGGTTTTTTCATTCGCTGGAAGAACCAGCAACCAGCACACGCAATTATGGGTAGTTCGATTAAGACTCTTTTTATTATGTGATTTAATGACTGTTATATTTAACACAGTTGTTCACTTCATCGTGATATGTGTTCACCTATGTCGGGTTCTCTGTTTATATATTTGAGTATATGATGTTTACAACTGTACAATGTAGTATATTTAGGTCCCCTTGGTAAACAACCAAAAGGAGCGGCGCTCCAAAGGCTCAGGTATGTTCTTTTTTTCTATGTGTTGCTTATCGTAAGAATGCTTGTCATTAGCTTAGCTTAATTTCCCCTTTTCCATGTTCTGTTTGTTTTCGACTACAACTACACAAATTGCGCTCCTCATGTGTTCATTGAAAGGCTTTGTGAAGATCTTATTGCAAAGTAGTACGCTATAGATCACTTGGTGTTTTGACAAACAACGTGATACTGCTAAGAGTTGTCGATCTCTTTCTTTTTTCATTCGACAAACCCTAGGCTCGGACCGAAAGATCAGACTTATTTTAACTGCTTAATAACCATTTTCCTTGATGATCCCCAACCCGGCTAAATATCCTCTCAAACTTCTGTCCCAGTTCTCAATCCATATATGTGTGGTATTTGCTATCTCTCTCTCTATTTTTGTTGCGTGTACTAGACCCTTTTCTGCGCATTGCTCTTTGTTTAAGATGTTACAGTAGAGTATGTTAATTTTATAGGTAAATAGTTTGAACCCTTCTCCTGTGAAGATTTTATAGGGTTTTTTTATCAATTAAACTTGATTATGTAGGAAACGAGCTTGGCGCTAATTACCAATAGCAGCGGTGCACTAAGGAATAGGTAATGAAAGTAAAAGAAACCGAACGAACTCTTACCTTTTGTTGGGTTATCGCTCTACTAGAAATATCGGTGCGACGCACATAGCCTGAAAAACTTTGTTGTATTTTCGATATTGACAACTTTAGGAGCGGTGCCCATGAAAAAGTAAAGAGCGAGACAGTGAGATCAGGTAGATGTAAGATAGGAATAGATAGGTAAAGTAAATGGGCACTGAGAAACTTGGCCGGTGTGCCATAGATTGGGACCCAAAAAAAGAGGGCCGCCTACCCCTCGCCTACATCTTTGTTGCGCCTGATGTGCGCTCGTTGTAGCTCAGGTGTAGGGGAACAAAATACGCATGAGTGCTGTGAATCACCGTACTCACAATCAGGCCTATATCATGCGCGCATTAAAGGGAGGGGCCCACGAGAAAAATGTTTTCCTCAATTTATTTGTACAGAATATCCAGTATTTCAGAAATATTACGGCGAAAACCGCATTTCTTTACGCCTGGAACTCGCAGAGTTTTTCCCCGGCAAACAGTTCGGCCAGGTACCGTAGTCGGAATCAATTTTTGCGTTTTTGGGGCATTACTGTATTGGAAACGCCTCTTTATAATCGTAGGAATGGTCTTTATTCGTTTGACCATTACTTTATAGAGAAAGAATGCAAATGAACGGATCTAAACGGTAGAAACGAATTTTGACGTTGCTGACTACGGTACCTGGTCGAACCGTTTGCCGGTGAATACCTCTGCGAGTTCAAGGCTTCAAGCAATGCGGTTTTCACAGTAATATTTCTGAAATTCCGGACATACTGTACAAACAAGGCGAGAACAACTTTTTTCTCATGGGCCTCTCCCTTTAAGGTCCGAAATTGGTGGACCTCCACACCTGGGCCATCCACTCGCTTTTTGCTGGGCCGAACACCGGCGAAAGTTTCGCATTAGAGGGCGAGGAGACAGGGTATCAAAGAGGGACCTTATCAGAATAGCCAAAAAAAACTTAAATAGGTATATAAAATAATGATAAATACCGTTTGAAGGTGCCACTTTGAGCAGCACGTCGCCCTTAGAGAGAGTGGACGTCGCAAAGACGATTCCCTGAAATTATAGAATCAGCATTGTATAAGTAATATGCTGCACAGTGTTTGCGGGCAATGAAAGGAAGCGTCATTCAATGAGCATACCGAAGCTTAAAATGTTTGAACCGAAAAGGAAACACAGGAAAGCATTTGGATATACATAAAAAATCATTCCGAATACATTATTTATGTAAGCTTTACGATGGAGAAGTTTCGACAACTTAGAGGTAGTCATATAATTCTACCCGTAAATACGCTTAATTATGGAAATAATAAACAATAACAAAAGCTGGATCAAAAAGTACCACTAAAGAGCCATTGTAGAGAAGTGGGCAACTGGGAAATAATACTGTTCAACATTTTATTGAGATATTTAGGTAGTTCATGTGACAATTAAATGAAAAAGTTTAATATTACTTTAATATTAAAACGATTCTTCGGTACCTTATGAGAATACTGTATTGTGAAGCACAAGGACATATGGTGACATTTTTTATTTATGTGAATTATTAATTAGTTTGCTATATGTATGGTACATAGTAGCTGAAAAAAAGACATATAGCTGTATATGTGAACATCAAATTTAGAAAGTGTGTTCCAATACAAATCAGTGGTGAATCAGCATCGCGCTAGCAATCTTTACGAAATCATTCCTTGAAATACACCATTGCGTCACGTATAAAATTATGTGGCATAAAAGGAAACATAGACTTAAATGCACTGCCTCAAGGAACTTAAGAATAAGCATTTCGTATTCTGCAGTAACATCTGCTAAATGGTACTTTATCACAAGTCGTGTGTAGTCAAAGAATGGATACAGTATATCAACAAGTAAGAGGCACTAGAACTGATCGAAAACAACAACACAATATGGGACGATTCACTAATGCAGGGAAATAGAGGAAAGAATACCACTACATTCACGTGATCGTATTTTGTTGTAGGGTAGCCCGTATTAGGCTGTTGACCTTGGCATTCAACGGTTTGGTCACCTATGTTTGGCAGATTGGATGGACGCATAGGCGTCAGACTACAAAATAACACGGAAGGAAGCCAACAAAAAGCAGGTTCAACTGTGCTATCGTACGACTTGAATGCTGGTTTAAACACCAAACAAGCTAAACCTGAATAAAACTATTACAATCAGAGAAGATGGACGACCTTAGGCTTCTTGTTTTCAATGACCCTGAAAACATGTAATATAATATGTGACAGATCGTCTGGTAATATCCAACTACTCTAAACAATATAATAAGACCAGAAATGTGTATGCATAGTGAGCTGAGGGCAATTTGCCAAGGCGCCCGTCCATTTATTGGACTTGCTACTAGCAAAAGTGCACGTTTAATGCGAAAGTGCGCTTTGTTTCGGCTGAATTACAGTCATTTACTGATAATTGTCCTTGGAGACAATCTTAGTCAGGAAGTAAAGTCCAACCACATTTGATAATCCTAATAAACGAATGAATGTAATCGCTTACTAACAAATAATAAACCGTTTTCCGGACTATGTTGCCAGTTGTCCTACAAAAAACCATCCGGTTCCCCATAATAACCATTAAGATACACTTTTTTTGTGCTCTTTCAACACCTTTCCGCTTCTCCCTTTCTTGGCTTTTTATGTGATGTCACTGATAACTGATTTGTTATTTCCTACGAATTCCCGTTGTCCAGTCTAACTGCATCGTCGCCCCCCTTGATTTATCTACAGTAGGCGGAGGCTCTGCGAGACCTTTTGTCTGACGGACCCAAGAGGCAATGGTGTATGAGTTATACCATACATCATTATAAACGGCAAGGGAAAATGAACAAGTTCAAGTAAATAATAAAAGGGAAAGATCGAGTAAGCCTAAGCGAGAAAATAACGTACAAGGAGATGAAAAACATTCATTTGGAGCCTTTGACTTTGAATTAGTTTTTGAACCATACTGTGGTCAATATTTTATTCAGAAAGCAAACAAAAGTTAATTTGTACTTTGTGTTTGTTTTATGTCGTTCATGGCTCTCTGATAAAAAGATGACACCGTTTCAAACTGTTTGTTTAATTAGGCATATGGTTGATTTGTGGTTGTGGTAGGTATTGCAATTTTGAGGCAGCTGTAGTGATACAAAGGTCAAATTACCCTTCATCTCTATGAAAACACATTTGTTGAGACAAAGAGTAGAAAACGTTTATTGCAAACAAAATAAATTAGAAATGCTACTGTAAAACTACCCTGAAACACAGAAGAAGTGAAAATGAAGTGCTCAAAAGTTACATAAGGCATTTTAGGCATTTTTATGGAAAGGCAATTTTAATGACAGTAATCAGAAAAATCAAATAGTAACAAAAACATAAAAATGGGGAAGATCGTTATGGTTGAGAAGGAGCTGGTTGAGATGCAGCTGAAATACGTATGTATGATTATCACGTAACTGTTTATTCCCACCGACATATTAGCATTAAGAAGTATTGCTGCAAATTACAAAACCGGTATGATTTAACTTAAGGAACAAATTTTGGAGGGATATACTGGCCCGCTACGTACTGTGCGCATAACTAGGATTTGAAAATTGTGCTTACCTTCGGTAGGCTTTTTCTGTTCAGTCCGCTGAGGCGGTGGTTGCTGTTTGGCTTGATTCTGCTGTGGTGCAGCCTGCACTGGCTTAGGGTTTACTGGAGCTGGGTTTGGTTGCTGTTTTTGCACAGGCTTTGCTTGTTCTGTGGCAGGCTTTTGCACTTGCGGAGTCGGCTGTGCTTGTTTCTGTGGTGCAGCTTGATGTGGGGTCGGTGCAGGTTTAGCGTGTTGTTGTGCTGTTTGTTGCTGAGAATTCTGTTGCGTCTGCTGTCCAGGAGTAGGTTGTTGTTGTTGCACAGGTTTGGTTGCCGGTTGTTGTGCTACATGCAGCTGCTGTTGTTGTTGAGAAGGCTTCGCTTGTTGTGCTTGTTGTGGCTGCGCAGGTTTCGTGTCTGCAGGCGCAGGTTGCTCTGGGGCCGGGACGAATGCACTTTTCACTTGCTGCTGTGCCGGTTCTTGCGGTGGTACACTTGCGGGTTCCACGGCGGGTTCCACGGCGGGTTGTCCTGAAAGTTGGCAATATTATTAAAGAAGAGTACATGATTTTTTTCACCACAAACCAAAAGAAACAGAAACATAACACCATGATTTACACACCCCACCCACGCTACCAGGAAACCCATGCTAACCATTTGCTTCAGCAGCTTGTTGTTGCGTTGCTTTCAGTTGTTGCTCTTCCTGCTGTTGTCTCTCTAGCTCGGCTTGCTTTAGCTGAAGTTCTTGTAAGGCCTTCTGCTCCTCTTCTCTTCGGCGCTGCTCTTCATGTTCTCTCGCTCTCTGCTCCTCTTCTTGCTTCTGTATCTCTAGCTCTTGCAGTCCTCGGAGCTCTTCCTCTTTTCTTCGGCGGCGTTCTTCCTCCTCTCGTCTTCTCCTCTCTTCTTCTTGTATCTGTTTCTCCCTCTCTAGTTCTCGCTGCCTCGCTTCCTCTTCTTCTCTTTGTTGTCTCTCCAATTCCTGCAGTCTCTGTAACTCCACTTGTCTATTCCTCTCTTCTTCGTCTCGTTCGAGTCTCTCTTTCTCCTCGTTTCGCCGCTGCTGTTCCAACTCTCTTGCTTGCTCCTGTTCTCTCTCTTCGGCCTCCTTTCTCCTCCTTTGCTGCTCCTCCTCTCTCTTTCTTTGTGTCTCTTCCTCTTCTCTCATTCTCAATTCTTGTTGTTGTCTGAGTTCCTCTTCTGTTCTCTTTCTCTCTTCCTCAACACGTTTCTCAGCCTCTCTCTTCAATTTCTCCTCCATTTGTTGTTGCTGCTGTCTAAGTGCTTCAAGATGCAGTTTCTCATGTTGCTCTTCGTGTCGACGCATATCGGCATCAACCTCCGGGTCAGTCTTTTCCCCTGGATATCTGTTCAATTAAGCTAATTTCATAGCACGTTACGAGCTGTAGAATACGACTTTTTGGTGTTTGGCTTTTGGAAAAATGGCTAAAACTCAGAAAAGCAACAATAAGAAACAAACCTGGCGATTGCTGATTGGGAGACTCCTTCTTGGGTTCCGGCTGTAAGATGTTCTTTTTAAAGCGTCTAATTGTAAGTCAGCCATATATAACGAGAAAACACCGTTCATGTAAGGTTGCTCTAAATCTTACCTTGGACCCCAATCCAACTAATTCCAAGAGTCCATTCCGAGCATCCTCGTGTTGAGACTGAAAAGAGTGAAAATATGTTAGAACAAACTGAGAAAGAAATAGTTTCTTTACGTAAGCCAATGTGAGTAAAGTTGTCAACGATTCTTCACTTATAACAAGTAAGTCAGAGAAATTGAGCTGGGTAGAAAATTCTACTTTTGAAAAATCTCACCAGATAAACACCGATAACAGCAATAGCGAGACTGACGACGATCACGAGTAATGTAGATCCTGAAAAGATCCGATTTTGTAAAAAGGATGAATATAAGCTTTTGGGTAGTTGTTGTTTTATAATGCATAATATATAGCCTGGCGTAAATGGCTTAAACGCTGTGAGAGGGCAGCCTACCCCTTTAAGATTAGCAAACTCACTTGTCCGTTTAGCTTCCAATTGTGCATGATCCCTCGTGTGATGCACATCATGGTGATCGTCGTTATGCTCGGTGTAGGATGTCACACGATTCATACGAAGCCTGTGGAATATATTATTGATTGCTTGGGAATACTGACACTAAGGAACTCCGGAGCTAGAAATATATTATTGACTGCTCGGGAATACTGAAACAAAGGGAATCTGGGCTTCAAATCTGCATAATCTAGCATTCTAAGTACATTGATAGGTCATGTTCTTCTAAAAATAAACAATCTAGAAGCTTTACATGTATGGGGAAAACATTGCAGAAAGCAGCACGTCAAGAAAAGTAGAAACATTGTAGCTGGGTTGGGAAAAAGGATTTTTCCCTTAGGCATTAAGATCGTGGACCAAATCCTAATAATTGTGTCAATTATTACTTTGTGGGTGGGAAATAGTACCTCATTTCGATTGGACTGAAGTCGATGATGCAAGCCGCGCCCCTGCTTATGGGGAGGCTATCTTCACTAAGGGGAACAATCTTTTTGGTGTGAGGGGAGAAAATTTATAACCAAAAACGAGATGATTCAGTTCACAATCAGGCCAGACTATTTGGGATGCAACAGTTGAATACGATATCACATCGGTGCAATACACGTTTTACGACCGTCGAATACACATTGGTCATCGGACGTCGGGTGGGAACGATTGTTAGAATGAGAGTATAATACGGTTAATGATTTCGATTGCCTTTCACACACAAGATTGTCTCAGCGGAAGGAAATGTATTTAATATAAGTAATCACTGCACGTGTGCAAAACATTACTGAAAATTTAATTGTGTGTTGCATGTAACACAAGAAAAAGGAAACGTGTGAAATATGCGTCTTATTCTAAAAAAGTAAAAAGAAAAAAGAAACATATGAAATATACTTCTCATTCTAAAAAAAATTAAATTAGTTTATAATGTTTCGCTTTACCTTGATGAATACAATGTGAATTTATGAATATAATTAAACAGGTAACATACAATAAACATATTGAACGATAAAATGATCAGGGATATGTTTAAATACTGGGAACAACTAAAGGCATTCATAAAATTACAATTGGCGCTTTTTAACTTGGAGAAAGAGAAATTGTAGTGGCCGGGCTAGTTGTTTATTGTGAGGAAGTAGGCACATTTGTTTACAGTTTTTTGTGTCTGTGCGAGTGAAAGTGCATGGATATACGTACAATCGTATGTAAACGTTCATCGATAATGTGCGTTTTATTTTCGACGAACCCGACACTACAAAGAATTCATCTGCTTTAAATAAAAACACAACAAACCAAGAAACCATCACTGTACTGATAGCGTTTAGTGTTTGTTTGTTACTGATAAGCAATAATTACCACAATTAAGTTGCCACAACTGATGCTGACGCATGTGTTTTCCGCTGTGTGCAAAGCAGGAAAAAGTTCCAATCTAAAAAATGGCACGAACATTTTAAACGAAAGCTAACTTGCAAGATGAATAGTCACAACATACGAGTAGCTGGAAAGAGTTCCATATGCCCTAATTCTCATAATAGCAAGTTGAGTGACGTATAATATGTCCGTATTAAGCATCGTCAATATTCGTTATTATTGCTGGAAAATAACGTGGCAAGCAAAACAGTATCCAATATTTGTCATTTCAAAAGGTGTGTGCATAGCTGTTCATACTGTGCTGAAATAAATTGACAATCCACACATGTCAGGCAAACTAGCGGGCGATTTTGAGTTAGATTTTCACAAAATAATTTTATGATAGCTACACATTCACTTAAGAACAAGTGAGAATTCTTGTGGCCGGCTCATATTTGAGTGAAGAGATCCATGAAAATGCGAGAAAGCTAGCGTAGCTCAAAACAAATCTCAAAACAAATCAGCTTGTTTTCGATAGATATCACATGCTTTCGGGTGACCTCTCACGAAATAACAAACTCCGGTACACAATGATTATAAATGCTAAACGAAAGTGAGGCGGGTTTGATGTGGAGGCTCGAATTCCCTCGTCTTGTTTCAACAGATAAAGGAAACTGTACTGTGGTTGAACCATCTTAACTGCAGACAACAACGGAAGAAGAGCAGGAATTTCTAATAAAGAACGCCTTGACATTTACAAACGAATGCAAAAGCCTCGCAGAGTATCTAGGGTTGCCATAGACATGTGGCCCACCATGAGGGGTGGGCTTATTATAAACAAGCTGCGCGTAAGGTCTTAGGATCGAACTTAGAGCCAGACGCAGATCGTGTTACACTAGCAAGGCTCAAATCGAAATGCAAATGCACCCAAATGATGCACTGGATTAAGAAAATGGCAGGATTCTAAAGAGGAGTTATTATCACGTACAGCTAAAAAGCCCTAATGTCTTAGGTGAGAAGTGCATGTGTTCACAAATAAAATAATAATAGATTAGTCACTCGGTGGTCCGAATACCTTCAATTTGTCTGATCGGTACGGTACTTTTCTGAGAAATGTTCCATCGAAAAACGAAAAAATGTTTAGAAGCGATATGGAGCCATTCGACCTGATCAATCCCATTCTTCCTTTGAATTGGGGAGCAATAGACCAAGAGAGTGATGCAACGCCTGCTGAGGGTATTACTTTGAACGCATATAAATTATTATTTTAAGACTTAATATTTGTCAATTAAGACAAAATGTGCAGCGAAACCTACGTGCAAGTTATAGGTTAATCAGCCACTTCTAAAATCCTTCATCAGTACGATGTTGAACGAGCCAAATTTCAGATAATACGGAGAGCAGACCGCTGTCTGCTGCAGATAGTGTGGAAAGTGATGATTTCTTTCCTCCAAGAGGCATGTTTTGTTTTCATTTTCTTACTGTTCAGATTCTTCGTGGACACTGTTCGCGCACGATTATTTGTATGGTTAATTGTATGACAACAAAATTACAGTAACACTGTACTCCGTCGGCGAATATCGAACTCGGATAAAACGCAGAATTGTAGAATTAGGATAAAACGTGATTTTTTGTGCAAATGAAAATAACTCAAGTTTAACTGTTTAGATACGGGCAGCAACACCAACAACATCCAGCTTGTCAGACCATTGCAGCCTTTTTTGGATACTCTGACCGGTGCATCGCCTACGGAGACGTTTGTGAACACTCTCAATGTTGTGAACGGTCCTCGGAAGAGATTGGCCAAACCAAATACCAGTTCAGGCACTTCTTCCAATAAGAGGAAGCGCTTCGTCCCCAAGAAGGTGGATGTTGATACCTACCTCAGAAGCCCTGAGACTGTCCAGACTTCCGCTCCCCACACCCCACCACCCGGCCTGTCTCCGGCGGTTCACGAAACAAAAAAACGTAGACGCACTACTCACCCACCCACACCCAAAGCACCGACTCCACAGACTCCTCAGCCTCAGCCTCAAGTAGACCCAACTCTCGCCTCCATCATGCCATTCTTCCCATTCGCACCAGTGCTTCCCTCGTTTGTGGAATTTCTTCGTAATAAAGCCTTCCTAATCGACAACATCAACCTCATTCTGTTCTTTATCAATGCCCAACTGCCCATCCAGCCTATCCATTATAGGTTTGGACTTCGTGTTTACGTTCATGGAAATCCAGCTCAGAGTTACAATTTGAGCTAAGCTGGGTTATATGCGATGGAATAATGCTTTCGTTAATGACATGCGTGGATTTTTATATCAATAATTTTCACTTAATGTCAGTTGCTCGTATAATTTCCTATGTAGTAATGTAATTCCGCAATTATGGTTTTATTCGTATTTTAATGATAAGTTGCTCAATTTTTGTTCTAATTGCGCCAACTTTCTTTTTTCTCCCTCTCGCTCCCCCACTCTCTTCCTTGCAATCTTTCTCTGTGTCTCTCCTAGTGTTGAACAAATTAGTGACCATTTAAAGCCTACTACTTAATTCTCACTCCACATTTGTCTGCTTATTTTTTTTTCATAACTGCCTTTATCTCATCATCTATCAGTAAACCTTAATCCTATTATGCCCATCAAGTGCTTCTATTCAGGATTGTTGTGTTTAATAAAATATAGTTTTTCTCTTTAAACAATTTTCAACAACTGCCTGCACGTTGAAACGTGACACATATCGCTTATATTTTTGCATTGTTTTCTAAAGTAACTTCAAATTTTGTACGATTTCGTTGCGGCCCCTGAGCTGTAATAATACCTACGCATTTAGGCCGGCTCCACTATTTTGGATGGCTTTGGGGACCAGTCGCCAAGGAAATGCCACCTTCCTATTCTAATAATTTGCCTCACAGTATTAGAGAGAGGCAGCTAATTACTGAAATACATTTTATTTCCTGCGTCAGCGTACACATAAAACTGCCTTGAACATACTATTAACAATTGAGAACTGCACTGCTTAACATCGTTATGCATTTTAATGATTTTTTTTTGCTGTTTAGATTTGTATATTAATAATAAGCAACAATTTGGCATCCATACTTTTCTTTTGAAATATTCTATTTCTGATGTACGTACATTTATTTATTTATTTATTTATTTATTTACACAAAGTGACACCCTTTATGGCTATCCGTAATATTACAGGTAAAACAACATTCTAAGGAAATGAACGCGGATCAATATTTGCCGCCCAGCAATAGCAGTGACACCCGCAATAGTATGTTTTATGCTTTTGTTTTTCTTTCTTTTTTTCAAGTGCATGAAAAGCAGATACGAATGTTAGAGTATTTTTTCTTCACTTTGCACTCAATTTAGAACTGAATAAATGAAGTAAAGTCGTGCAAAGAGAGGGATACGAGCGTGCAATAAAAAATGGCACATTCCAGACGGCACGAACGGAACCACCAATGCAGTGGTGCCTTATGGGGGTGGAACCACCAATGCAGTGGTGCCTTATGGGGGTGGAACTACCAATTCATTGGTGCCTTATGGAAGTGGATATCTGCCGATGAATAACCCCAATACGCAGGCCCAGCCCATGCCTGCTTATAATGTGTCAGACCAGACTGAAGTTTCCGAACGAACGGAAGTCGGTCCAGGGTTTGAGGTCAAAATAACAAAGACGGTGCGACGTACGCACGTGCGCGCATGTCCTCCGAATTGCCAGTGTCCGATGTGTCAAGCTGCATTGTAAGTAATCCTTTGTACGTTATATGGCATATAGATCAATATAAGGAATTATTAAAGTAGAGAGTGTAAAATAAAATATAAAAATAAAAGAGACTAATGCATCATGTTCTATCATGATACCCCGCTTCGACCCTATATCGCATACGAGGGTTTTACCCGGGTAGGGTCTCATCAGAAAAACGACGGATATTTCGAAAATAGCTCTTAATTTGAACGAGAAATATCAGATAGTGTATTTTTGTATCATTGACTTCTTATAGACTTCCTCTATTTTTATTCAAAGATGGTTTCTCTTCTGAACTAGTGGCGGAGAAAACGAATCACAATATTTTGAGTTCCATTCTCGATTACAGCAATCCTGCAGACGATGCTGATGAGCTGATCATTGAAGAGGAATTTACCGATGAAGAGGGTGAGGTGACCCATCCAGTCGACAACAACGTGACGGAAGTACACGAGGAATCCAACAACTTTGGTACTGTTACAACATTTGAAATTTCGTACTGTTACCACATTTGAACTTTGGTACTGTTACCACATAAACTTACATAAAAAGGGCTCTGCTCAAATCAACAAGCCATGTTTCTTCGACGTGTTTTTATCGCAAGCACTGACTGAGTACCAGTGTCTTATTTCTTATTTTCGGCATAAACGGCGGCACGGTTTGAAGCAAATTCTGAACTTTGTGTCATAAATTTGGTTATTTAGAGTCGAGTTGCTATTTAGGGTCAACGAATACTCCGGAAGAAAACAGAAATACTTCGCCAGTAGATGTGCACCCAACTGAGAGACCGCATCCAAAGAGAATGCCCGCGTCACCTGCGCAAGCAGCATCTCCCAAGCGACGTTGCGTTTTCAACCCAGCGGTGAGTTCCAAATTGCTGTTCTCCAATTGTAGAAGGCGTAGAAGCTAAGAAACCTACGCAGGATACCACCGACTCAAAAAATATCTTCTGTCCACCTCTTGATTGTTTTTTTTTGCCGTGGGTCTTCATGAATATTGTTTAAAACTTCTAGTCTGTTGGACCGATACGGCAGGAATGGTCACTACGGCCTAACGGAACGCGGGCACATCACAATCCGGTAAGCTCCAGCAAGCATATGTGCATCAACTTCAGACAAGTCTTACCTCATAATCAGTACAGCGCATAAATCTGTAGAGTGTTATGTTGGCTACCAAAAGGTCTAAAAATCCATAGACCAAGCTACATTGAAACGCGCAATACTCAGTGATGGCTTTGTCAATTATTCATGAAAAAATTTGGAGTTTTTTTTCACGAACCTGAGATTCTCAAATATACTAGTTTGATTTGCAGGATCCATCCTTGGAGTGCTTGGGACTTGATGATACTTACGAACCCGAACAGCCGACACAACCACCTACTCCTCTACCGAATCAAGACTTAAACGAGACGCCATTTCCGAATGAACAAGTGGGTAGTAGCATGGATTGGATTTTTGTGCCCAAATATTTTTTTTGTTTATATTTACATTATTTTTTTTCACCACGATGAAATGCTTCAGTCTGAACTCGTTAATAATACTATTCAGCTGTTTTTTTTTGACAGAGATTCGCTTCGAACTTATTTAGGCTGCTATGCCCGACTTTCCACGTCAAAATCGTCAGCCATTCCCGGTCCTGAACCAGCAACCGTTTCCCTATCCACCTTATCCAGTGCAGGCACCATCCGGGTACCCGTACCCGCCGTTGCCCCAGACCCCGTTCCCACTTCACCCACAATTTGGCGGTGGTACGTTTTGTGCCATTTGGTTTTAATTTTAACTAGATTTGGTTCAACATAGATAAAGATTAAAATTTAAAATTTGTTTTACGCTTCAAGAGCGTGCTCCTTTATTCAAGGGAGTTCAAAGTACAGTTTCAAGGTTTGCTTATGACATGTTCCGCAGAGGTCCTTAGCAGTAGGCGACGAGTTCCAGATGACAAATTGCTCGACGTCGAAGATAAAGATAAAGATAAAGTTAACCGGGTTATATCAACCGAATCCGCGGAAACGGTGCACCGGGGTCAAAATAGATATGACAGAAATACCACATTAATGTACGCAGCATGGAACCAATCAACGGAAAGATCTAAAGCGTGTAGGCTAGTGATCATTTAAGCCCTTTATGATGTGAAACTCATATCATGAAAGCATATGATTATCATGAGTGTATACTGAATTGTTCAGGAATGACCCCAATGTATCCTGGTTCGGTCACTCCACTTTCGCAGCACCCAATCCTGCCACAGATTCTGGTAAGTAAAAAAAAACCCTGATTTGTAGTGTACACGATAAAGTTTTTTCTGCCATAGCTTCAGAGAACAGTGTAACTATTCTAGGAAGAAGTGCGTCAACTGCGTCAAGATATGCGTCTTTTGATGAATGCTGTACTTCCACCTATGAACTTCCAAAATGGACCGCAGAACAATGTTTAAGTTCAAAATGCTTGCATACGGCCCACAAGGACCAAGGAAATCTCGTAGCTTTTGTAACTGTGGAAACGAAAATATGATGTAACTGCCACATATCTTCAACCCTAAATACGTAGTAACGGATAATTCTAGTTTATAGCTTTTCTATGCAATCTGGAGGCGAGATGCTTTTAAAATTATTGTATTTTGGAACTTTATGTATGAACCATTTAATTTCCTTTTCATGGTTTCCGTAGAGATGTCGCTTTGTGTCCTTTATTTTGGCTTCAAAATTTTAGAACGATTAAAGTACAACAACATTTCTCAACTTTTTGCAAGTAAGTTTTCTCTATCATGCGTCCTTTAATAGTAGCTTAATTGACATTGCATTTGGAAATACTATTGAACTTGTAGGGACAATTTCGGAAAATCTGGTCGCGAAGGTTGATTATCGATTGAACATCGGCTCCGGTCGTTGGCCAAATTAACTGAATATAACGTTTTTAATGCATGGTTCCGTTCCTATGCGCTTAATTAAAATTCATGTTGTTCTTGAAAAAGAATCAGACGGAAAGGAATTTAGCGGATATTATTTGTAATGTTTGTGAATTATGCTTTGAGGGAGAACCATTTTCTATTCTTTTAATGGATCCGAAAGTGCCAATAATGGGACTAAACAGTTGTTTTAAGTACTTAAGCATACGATACATAATTAAAAACATTGGACTGTGAACGCAGTCCTCGTTGACTTCAGCTTTAGAAAAGATGATTCTAGTATAGCAATAAGGCTTTTGGTTAGTATTGAGTATTTGAAGAAATTGGTTGGTGGATTAGACCGCATACCAAAAAAAAAATAACTTTTGCATATTATTTGCATTGCTCCTTTTTTTGTTTTATGCATCTTATGTTATCAACTAAACGCGCATTCATAAATTAACATAAATCAGTATATATGTCTAATAGTTTATTTTCTTTCCATGAAGTTACATCCCACATAAAAACGGTTGTGCCGCATTTTCCTGTAGGAAAACTATTATCTGGTTCCAATGCTTCCCTTTTTACCATGTGGATCCTAGAAACACATTCTTGGGTTCTACTCGGATTTGTTCTTCCACGAACGACTTACCCACTTTTGCATAGTATTTGCATTTTATGCAAGGTGTTCTCTTTTTGTTTTATGAATGATTCCATTCCTATGCACTGAATTCGTATTCATCTTGTTCACAAAAAGGATCAGAGTCATGTTGTCGCAATCCTGTAAACAAAAATTAGCGACCCTGATCCTTTAAGTATTATGCTCTTTTAGCGACTGTTGTTTTTTTCTTTAAAGTAAAAAAAGATAAAGTGAACCGGGTTATATCAACCGAATCCGCGGAAACGGTGCACCGGGGTCCAGCTCCTGGACCCCGGTACACCGTTTCCGCGGATTCGGTTGACATAACCCGGTTTTTTTCTTTCCCCTTTCTCAAATGGCTTTCTGGCTTTCTTTGTTTATGACCATATGCCGTCCCTTTAGATTGTCTTTGTAGAATATACTTCCACAATATGTAGACGTCCCTATTTCTACTATGTTCTGTGTAATAAACTGTTGACTGAAAAGCTCAAATCTCACTTCAATTTTGTCCGCCAATCCACGGTTTCAATATCTCTATTATTTATTAACTTTTTTCGTTGCTTTCCACTAATACACCATATAGCTTGCAAACTTTCATTATTTCAGGTGAGGCTTCGTTTCTGCGGAACGTGTGATTGAGAACTTGAACCCCTGTTCGGAAAAAATACTTTATCGAACAAAAATGAACCAAATGTTCTTTATCGTTTACTGTCCAATAGATGGCAGACAAAATTTCCTAAATGGTTGCTTCCGGATAATTCAATTGAAACACGAAGAAATTATCATTGGTTTCACTCGAGCGGATTCAGAATTCACACCTGAGAGAAGACCGTAGGGGAAACCATTTCTTCCAAGTGAACACGAAGAATAGTGAAATACATGCCCGTGAATATGACATTCATGATATGGACTGTTCCCAGTCATATGATGCGCGATAAACTCTTGAAGATCAACCTGGCTGTCATAATCAAATATCGCGGCTGCTGGCGTTTCTAAACGTCCTACCGCAATTGTGATGCATGGTTTTTGGAGCATACGTAGCAGCCGTTGAGTTAGTGCTGTCCATTCCTACTTCGAAGTGTTGTCATCTGCTCAAAATGTCAATCAGCAGCTTGAGATCTTACAAGCTTAGGTGAAAATTCATAAAGACAATCACCCTCTTCATTCTAGCTACTATCAGTGATTAGTCATGTAACTCCTAGTGTTATGAAGCAAGTGCGTGTTCCTAAGAAGTGATTTTCTCAACTACCAGTAGAAAGAAATTCTGTTGTTGCTTAAGGATTTTGAACTAAGTCCGGAAAAGAATTACTTTGAGTCTTCAAGCCAGGTGTGAGTGGCGTACTTCGTGAGATGAACTTGGCGCACATAGAATTTTAGGACATTCTTTTATACGTCCGGGGATGATTTCATTGAAAATTGAATTACTTTTTTTTCTGTCTTATTTCAACTGAATTAAGGTCATCTTTCCATTGCAATTGAATCGCTTGTTTATTTCTTTTCGGATATTCAATATTATAACGAATTTCTGCTTTGATTGCATTATATTAGGTAACAATCGGAATGCGTCGGGGAATCAACCCGCCGAGGACCGGAGAAGTAAGTTTGTTTTATTAATTGACTATTACAGTGACAATGTTTAACTAGTGAAGAGTGTCAAACAATTTCTACTGAGTAAGCGAATTCCGACTGATGGCTCCATTCATTAATCACTTCAAAACATATCAAAAAAGCATGCTTGTGGAAGCCGTTTATTTCTTGTGCGTTGTTCAGAGTGTCTCAGTGGGTACAAAAATGATAAAGATTTTAATTATTGCATTCTTTGGAGGGAGATGGCGATAGAAGACAACCGATTCCCACCTATCAAAATGGCCGCCGAGTATTTTTTCAAACCATACGGCTTGTACCTTCTGCCCCTTCTTCACCTCGTCCCACAGCCGCCCCAATCCCAAATACTATGCCTAACCGACGTCCTCGACGCCGTTCAGTTCAAGCAGAAACAGGCGCATCTGGCCTACAAGAACCGTTTTCTGACAATTTTGTACGGTACTTTATTTCTTTTTGCATTCAAATACATATTAATATCATTAAGCAATTATACAATTTCACAGAAAGTTTCAGCGTCCACGAAAACATCAAATTAACACAAACGTACGAATCACAACTGTGCACTCTGCTCCACTTTAGAGATCGGTACTGTTGTACCATTTTCTCGAGTCTATGCCGGTTCATCCCGATGTGTCTGACGGAATGAGACGTGAGAGCTTCTTTCCGAGAGGTAGCGATTGTGTGCTAATTATGCTAATTACTTAGATTGGTGAATAATTTAAGGACTGCATTATGTTACTGCCGAATAAAGCGGATTATAAACCAATACTCAGGCTATGAAGCGTAATGTGCTAAGATATCCGTCATGGTGTAAAGTAACCAAAAGCAACCTCGTGGACATATAACTATAAAGATTTTGCGCCGAAGTTTGGTTTACTTCCAAACTTGTTGACACTTAGTGCTTACATGTTTTAGATAATGGCCGTCCATTGATTTGGATCCTTCTGATGTTGTTGTTTGCAAACAGACAGGTACAGTGCTCTTTATTATTAATAATCCATTATTGCTGATAATCTCCCTTTCAAGGCGATGATGAATCGCAAGAGTGCGGTAAAATTTAATGATGTCCCTGCTGAAGTGATTTTCCCGGGATTTTATAGTTCCCAAGTAATTTCTGCTTAGAATTTTCGATATCCTCAGAATCTAATCGAATTCGACTTCGCTTTTTTTTCTTTGTTTTAACTAGCAACATAAAGCCTACTGACATTATTATGAAATTACCTCCGCGCTCATTCACGCTTACATTCAAGGAAACTAGAACTACAATGCCTTTCAGAGAATTCGTCTCAACCGCAATGGTGTTGCCCTCACTGGTGAGCTTTTAAGTTGTTTTCATTTGGTCAACGTGCAAAACTGCGTTTTAAAATAAAACAAAGTACTAACTCTCTTAAATATGAAATTTCTTGATGGAATAGTCTGAGATGTTTCTCTTCAGCGCGCAGGCCTCCGCCAAGACGCAGATTCATCGTGTGCTTCCATTTTCCACGGATCCCGCACATAAATGTCGAAATTGTTCAGTTTCCATAAAGTTAACTTCAAATATACAGATTGAGCAGTTCGTTTGCTTTTATCTAACTGTAAATGGCTTGAATTCACTGGTCATTGTTTTGTGTATTTATTGTAAAGTGCCTTATTTCAATCGTATCATTTAAATTGGTTAGATCGGCTTTCCCTCCTGCTTTTATAAGTGTTTCAAGAGTCCCTCCTATGGTTATGGTTGTAAGTTCTTTCAACTTATCACAGTGTCCGAAGATATATTCATAATTGTTCTTCCCCCAAACATTGCTACCGTAATTCAGCCCAGTTTTAACGAAATTGTAAACCGAGTAGTATGAGTCACTTAGTTGGCATAGGAGACCTTTTTCCATTATAGTAGTACTACACCTACAGCCTGCAATATCTTGTTTGTCAGCGAAGTTGATCACCGTTGCTTCCTGGCAACGCAGCGAAGTTGAAATATATGAATTTCTGAAATCATTTCCCCTTTTTTAAATTAGGTGTTGGTAACTAGCATATGGATCCATCTTAAATGCCGCAAGCTAGCCCTAATTATGTTTTAAAGGGATCGGCTCACCTTAAATTGTGTCTGTTTTTTTTGTTTCTTTATTTTCTATAAGGGATAATAAAAATTTGGAACACAAAGAGTAGTGTTGTATTTCAATACTCACGGAGATATTAGGTGATAAAGTGGTGGATTGATCGGTCCAAAATGGCAAAGGGTAATTGTCTCTATACAAACAAGGCAGGACAATTACCCTTTGTCATTTTGGACCGATCAATCCACCACTTTATCACCCGATATCTCCGTGAGTATTGAAATAGAACACTACTTTTTGTATTCCAAATTTTTATTATCCCTTATAGAAAATAAAGAACAAAAAAAAAACAGACACAATTTAAGGTGAACCGATCCCTTTAAGACACTATTCTGATGTGCATATTATGTTTTTTGTTGTTGTTGATACTAGTTCATTCATTTCTTCTCTGTAAATATACAACTGTACCTCCTCGTAATTTCACTTACCATCTTTTACATGTATTTTCAAATTACTTACTGTAATAAAGTCAATATCCCGACGACTGTTTACTATTGGTTTTTATCATTGGTAGTGAACAACCAGCTAGTCCTTCTTGCTTATTTTTAGTTCGTTGCCCGCTTTTATCATTAAAAATGCAAAAACTTCGTTATTTTTTCACGCTTCCGCCTCAACACAGTGAACTTCTCCATGTTATGAAATGAAACCGCCCGTTTAGGGGTCAGAAAATGCCAGCAACATCCTCGAATAAGAAGGAAACGAGTGCGGATGTTCAACGCAGTGCTAGCGACACAACCATTTGTAAGTTTCCAGGTTACAAACTACAGAATACGGAATCCTGGAGCAGCTCATTTTTCTTTACAATTACCTCCATTAAAATATAATCGGGACGTAGACAGATTTTCGGAATAAAATTCTCAGTTCAGCTGTTAGCTTGGAGAGGCACGGAGCGCAGGATAATACGCTTGTGCAGTTCCATGACTACGCGGCTGTGAAGGCGGATATACAGATGACGGAGGAAGAATCGAGAAGTAGAGGACGAAAAAGGAAGATTTATCGTGATTGACCCGTTTCTAGTTCCAATCTCCTCAACACGCGCATACTGGCCGGTTATTTATTTTTGGTGAAGTAATCAATGTTATTTAATACTGGCTGAAAACATTTTTTCTTCACTGCATGATAATCATTATTTTCATATTTTTCGCGGATACAATTATCAGCAATCGTTTACTTACATAAACCTCTGACGGCGAATTCGGCAATTATATTTGTCAAATGTTAATTGATCGTGGCACTACGTCATCATGCAATTGTCATCACTACAAATGATTTACGGATCTTTACCATCCGAACTGTTTCGCTTTCAAAATTGTTTCTATTACTTAAGTTTCCTTTGTATACATTTATTGATTATGTGCTCACATCGTTTGTTCCAGGTTAATTTCTATTTTTTTTCATAATTTCTCTTTTTAGTAATTGAGTGATGCACGCAAAAATATTGACTAAAGATAAAGTTTTTTTCAAGTTATAGTTAGACAAAGTTGTAATATGGTTATGTGTCCTCTTCATTTTACCTTGATTTGCAATTATTTTACTGTCTGGTTGCACTATTTTGTGAGAATCTTGTTCGTCTGGTTACCTTTGATTACACGTTGCGTGGTTCTATTTGCTTCTGTAATTATTGTGAATTTATAATAATGTGTTCAGTTTCAGCTTTCGCACACTCTCTGGAATCTCTGACGGAGCATTTTCAGCCATCTGTCCTCATAACATATGTCCTCGAAAAAGGTGAGAACTCGGCATGCAACTTGGATTATACAGTAACCTACTTGTTTTGTGTGTTTTTGACAACCGACTGGTTCAGTATACATATTCAGAATGCAGTGTTAATTGTTCAGAACAGTACCCCTGTCAGTCTTCGTGAACGACGTGCCCTACGAAGGGGACGGAACATCCGACCATTGGTCATCAAAGTGCAAGAACCAGAACCAGAGAAGGTGGCTACACCTGTTGTGAACAGGAGTCAGGTGAGTAGCTCTTCGCGTTTTTTTCGTTTTTAGCTCCAAAACAAATAATGCGTGACACTGAGTGCGCACCCCAATGCAAAATTCCCCACGGTTTAATGTTTCACGTTTTTCTCAATTAATACCAGACAAGTTGTTATGAATGATGCTTTCTTTTAGGCACAAGTGGCCGCTGACCATGCGTACACGCGTCCGTATCCGATTTTCGAGTTTCCGCCTGTACAGACCTTGCCGAACGTGCCCCTGCCTACGTACCAACCAATCAACCCACCGATCTTCATTGAGGCTGGCCCAGTCTTCGTCTACCCTCAAGTGCCAATCTACCTCACGTATGGCACGCACGTCTACCACCAACCTGTTGGTAAGTTAGCTAATGTAGCCTAAATAGCTAGTCTAATGATCGTGAAATTAATATTGAGTCAGGAAAAGAAGTGATCATCAAGTTTTACCATTAGAAATACGGACATCAGTTCACAGAATGATATCAGTATGGCCGTATAGTCAGCACAGACAATTCAATATAAATTTGGCGAAGCGCGTTTCATAGAAAATGTTTCAGGAATCCAGCAAATGCCCTACCATACGGCCAGACCAGCACTGATCTCGCACAATCAGATCCTGGTGGGAAATTATATCACATTATTTCTTTTTTAGTCGAAGCATTTATTAGTGTAGATTCGTTGAGTAAAAAATTCCATCGGGTAGTGATATTGTGTCTGTTACAGAATACAAATGAGCTAATAATTCTAAACTTCTTTAGGAGAGGCTTCGTACGATCTATGCCGCATTACAAAGAGGATTGGAAGTTCCGGCAAGCAATTGGACACACTGATTTTTGGAATGCATGTATCTTTAGGGATTTAAAATAGTACGCTTGCTAGATATTGACTCTTCTAATTTTTTTTTATGAGGGATTTTGGTAATGGTACAAAAATGTATAAATAGGTAGTGTTAAATAAGTAGTGATCTAAGGGAAGTGTCGATGTAACGTCGATATAACTCGCATACTGGGATACGGTTGCTATTTAGCAAGAGTCAATTGATTGTTTTCTTCTGCTGGTAAATTTCTATCAGACCCTGTGGTACACTGTGTGTCACTTTTCTGTAGGATTTCTGTCATATTTTAATAATCTCGTTCATTTCTTTTCGTCTGAGCACTAATCCGAACCAAATGATGATACCTTATGCGTCGCGGCGCTTCGGGCCTAGACCTGCATCGTGTCAACGTCTACAAAATAGATTGACCTCCGATTTCCTAAGGTTGAATGCATCAATGAAACAAACTCCTGAGCTATTTAATATATTCTTGATTCTGAAGTGGAAGGCGGAAAATATATATATTTTAACGTATATTTTTCCAACATACACATTCCGTTTGCATGCTTTCAATAGCGAAATTTCCTTGTGTGCTTTGTTGCCGATTCTTGTTATTAATAAGTACGATTCTGAATAAACAAGTTTTTTTATAAGAATGCCTTTTGCTTTACAATAATCCGCTACTGTCGGTTTTCATTTTTTATGAAGTTCATTTCTCTTTGATATTTTGTGCATTTTTTTAATAGTGGTTTCAACCGTGTTTGTTCAGGAACGCTCATCGGCAAGCATCGCGGCTGCAGTGGTTATTAGAGAAGCATGAGTCGATGAGGGCTGATCTGTTTTCTCCAACTTCAGCAATTGAATGATGAAGCCTTTTGGGTGCGCCGTGGGTGACCGCGCACTCCTCGCCCATGTCTCGCCCTTTTCATTGAAAGGCATTAAGGACAGAAAATCAATGGGCCGCGGGTGGGCCACAAACGCTCCAGACGTGCGCGAACTCCAACAACCAGTGTTGTGGAGCTCATGGAGCGCGGCTAGGCCTACCCTGAGTAAGCGCGCTACGCACTCCGCTCCGCCGTGGTTTCCGAGCAGAATGTCCGTTACTGGTCCCCCATGTTTTCCGGATCCATTGGAGTACACTATGTTTCCAAAGTCAATCCCATAACTACAATTGTCACTGATTGGACATACTCTACATAGTTATTATTTTCGCTCCTGTGCTCCTACAATCTCCACTAAGACTACAACTCGTCGGACGGTTGCTACCACAATGCATTCCCCTTATAGCAGAAAGTTCATAGTTGCTGTTCACGTAACTCCCAATGACAATTCTAGAAGAAGTAGGTTCTACTGGTGGTATGATACCATCGCTCAATCTCTTTTCACTAATCGAAAAGTGTGTATAATATGCCAAATGGAGTGGAACCACAGTTCCCCTTGGGCTAGACGCCCAAAAAATGTTGTTGGGCAGTTTATTGTCTCAATTCTTTACGAGTCCGGTATTTTGGTCTACCTACATATTAGTGTGTTGCAACATTAGCCCCGGGTTAACATTATTCAACTATGGAAGCATTTTCTACAAGGCACTGAGCCGGCCACTCTCAATTTAGTAAAGACCAACTCATTAGCGGTTTGCGTCATATAGTGTGCTTATACTACAATCATAAAACTTACATAATTACTACCTAATGTGACACTGTTGAGCGTCCAATACGGATTGTCCCGAAAGTCGTAAGCTTAAAGCGGCTTCAGTGGAAGTCACCACTACTATCTGTGTCCATAGTAACCTGAAAGAAATCTGCCGCATTTGAATCAAACGCATGTATTAACCCGACAAGGGCGCTTCCTCTTTTCTATTGTTAGTTTTGTGGAAGTTCTATCAAACTTACAAATATAGTAGCTTAAAGGTCAAGAGCATGAATAACAGTACGATGATTGTAGGTAAACTTCTGATGGGTTAGAGTGTAAATGAACGTAATCTCAAAACACCAGACTTTTTGCTCTCTGATTAAAGTAAAACAATACCTTCACGACATATTCGCCTACTAAATGCAAATTTATACCTGTTTGGTTACCTGAGAGGAACTCGTGTAATTACTGTTTTACAATTCTGGTTTAATGCCATGATATTAATGCGTAGTGTAACGATCGGAATCAATTTTGACCAAGTCGTCAATCCGAAATTGTGCTGCAAACGCTCCAAACATTCAGAAAATGTCAATGTTATGAGCATAGTTTGAGAAAATGCAGTCCACATTGAATCATATTAGAGTTCCTTCATTGTGCGGTGCTTTTCCCGCGTAAATCGTTCTCTTCTCTCTTAAAGCTGACTATATTTAAAAAACAACGTCATGGGTTGTTTTCTCGGAAACTTTTCAGAATTATGTTAAACAATCAGATGGGCGAGTACTGGGACGAAATCCAACGCTTGCTAGATATGGATCGATTTGAATTGTATGCCTTGTTGGAAATTGTGAGTGTCTCTTCATCACTTTCTTCGATTCATTCTTTTTTTCAAATGTTGCTTGCTGGATATCAAAAAGATTGTGTGTAGTTGCGTTGGCAACGACAGATCATTTAACTCTTCATTTTAGATAATTTTCTTTGAATTTTTCAATGAATTAGTAAATTTCGGGTGACAAAAATGGTTTTGGACATTAATCATGTGGGTTGCAATTAGTTGTCTGATGAGCTTCCAAATAAGACTTATATATTTCAGTCGCAGTCAGAATCTGATGAAGACATGGAAACTGCGGATGAATGCGACGACCGAAGCGCTAATGTGAAGAAAAACGAATTGATCAACGCGCTCGTCCGTTACACTCTGAGACGGAGAATGTTCAAGGGAATGGGGTTTGGAAGTGACGACGAGAACATTCCACCTGAAGATATTGGGGTAAAACCACCAACTAAACTGACTTTTGCCTCGATAAAATAGCACACATTTAAATGGGATAGTCCTGCATTAGAGGAAAGCTTAATATTTTTACCAAAATAGGCCGTAGTCGTATAAAAAGCCTCTTAAATTAAAGGGATGAGGCCGTCTTCTTTCAATCATTGCATCGATTTGCCACAAAAAAAAATTCGCAGAACGAAATAAAACATTGTTCTTCGTTTGGAGATTAATGCAATGCCGAGGAGGTCTCTTTTTTTTACATAATTTCGGTAGTCCCCATAGATTGTGTCAAGTACTGGGACTTATCGAGAGTGTCTATTACAGGAGCCAAGGAAACGCAGAAGACCACAGTACGAAGTGAGCGAAGAAGAAAATATTGCAACTGCACCAGTTGCAAACTAATAACATATGTGTCTAATTCATGTAAATGGTTTCCTATTTTAACAAGTTAACAAGGTTGAATATCATATACTTGTCCTGCCGCTGGTTGGTATTTTCTGTAAAATAATACCCCATGTATTTTGATTTCCAGTTTCAGTTTTATCGCTTAACCTCGTACGCATATTATGGGGAAGAAATGGTCAATTTCCGGCCCCTATTTTCAATTAATGTTCTGAATTATTTGAGGGGAGGAGAGGTGACCCTAAAATCTCTATATGCTAATTTGATGACATGCATCTCAAGAAATGTGTTTTCTGCCATAGACGCATACGTCTATACAATTTTGTTTGACTCTAATCGTGTACCTAACAATTAGGTAATGAGCTTTCTGTAGGCACCTATTTGAAGACTATTACCGCTCACTGAAATTACACCTAATCTCATTTGGTTAAAAACTGATTGGTAAATAATTAATAAACCTATATTTTTATGCCATCGAGTATGTTACTTTTGCTTTGGGTTTGCTCCCATTTCTATATTTTCTTGCTCACATGTTCGCACAAATAGTTACAGCACTTTTTTAACTTACTCAATTCCTTCTTTGTGCGAATTATTTGTACAAGATTGATTTTCCTGTTTTAGGGGGGCATACGCTAATCCTCAACAAGTAAGCATCATGAAGAGAAATTATGGTAGTTTTTTTGATTTATCCATTCGCCTTGCACGATTCGGTGAATCATTTCGCTAACCAATCCTCATTTAGGAACAATTTATTAATTATTAAGATACGTTGGCAGACCGGAAAATGATGTCGGCCACTCATGATGCCGCTTACATCTAAATTGAAAGTGTTCAAAAACATTGACGTTGATGTCTCACGATGCAGCTTTTTTCAGCAATCACCCCGAATATGCTCCGTAAACAGAAGCTTACCGAGGGGATACGTAAGTTCTCTTGTAGGCATTTATTTTATTCCATGTAGTCAACATTCGGCATCGTTATGTTTAGCAGATTGCACTAGGTTAGTGGTCGTATTTAATACAAAAATTGTGCTCAGTCGTAGTCATTTTGTCAGGTTTACAGAGACAAACATCTTGAGAAAGGCGAGGGACCGAGAAATGCAAGCCGCAGCCAATCCGCCAATCGTTGGTGGGTATCTTGATCTTATGTAACATCGTGAGCTTGCAATATTTTACCACTGTTCCGTTTTTTCGAAACGACTAAGTCGTTACCATGGAACCTTTCATTTTATGTCGTAGATAACAACGAGTTGTGCGCCGCAACAGTTTGGGGGTGTTTCCCGCAAACTAATTTGATGCGCGCGGAAAGTTTTACACCGACTTTGGTTGCCGTTTTGATGCGGGAAACACCGCCAAAACGTAGCCGAAAATGAGCGGAAATGGGGCGAGAACCGTTGTACGTGCAAAAAGACAGCAGACTGTACATTCGAACATACACTTTTAATTAGATACTTTCTCTAAACGGCGCCTTAGACCACGCGACCACATAACACATGTGAGACCTGTTAGTGCGGAAAATTATAAATGCAACAACTGCAGTTACGGCAGTTCCTCCGTGCGCTTTCAAAAAACTTTGCGAAAAAATGCGGAAGTGGTGCGGGGCGCAACTTGCGCGCCGAACCAAGAAAAGTGTTTCCCGCGCCGGATCTGCGCGCATTTTGCGCCCCATTTCTATTCGGCGCGCGTTCTGTGTCCCTTTTCTCTGCGGCGGGTGCGCAACTTATCGGTTCTCAGTGAAATGCCAGAAAACATATGGCAGCGTAGTTCTACAGGCTTGCTGGTTTTTCGTATTAGTTAAGCTTGAAACTATTTTTGTGACGTGAACTAATGTCACATTTGACGCAGTTCGCCTTTTTGCTTCAATTATCCTTACAGCGAAATACTAGCCCCTTTGGAAAATTTGCATATGATAAGCAAATCCTATGTATCCTATGCTAATTTTGTACGATTGCCGTGGACGATCGTACAAAATTAGCATAGGATACATAAGATTTGCTTATCATATGCAAATTTTCCAAAGGGGCTAGTATTTCGCTTTAAATATAAAAAGGTATCTAGAAAAATACATATCCAGTGACAATTTACTGAAAATTTAACCCAGCCAAAGAAATCATTTCGGTTGGGATTTGAGGCATTACAGTAAGGCAACGAATAGTTGAGCAACAAAGGCAGCTTTTATTTGAGCAGACCCCCTTCCCTCAAACAAGAAGGGATTTTCTATGTATTCTCATCACTGGCAACCGGCCAAGTCATGTTGCGATATAGCAACACCCACGTATTGTACTCCACCAAATCTCGACCGAAGGGATTTCTTTCATTAGGCTAAATTTTCAGTAAATTAGCACGGTAAATGTATTTGTCTAGGTATCTTTTTCTATTTAATGATAACTGAAGAAAAGGGATTTTGAAGTGACGGCGATTCTTTAAGAAAAAGAGGAGGTTGCCAAGAAGGAAGCCCTGGAGAAGATCAAGCTAGCGACTCGCCCAGGTTTGTCTTTCACACAACATGGCAAGAGAACTGTTTGTCACAAAGCTGGTATTGTCAAACGAATAATCATAATCAGCAAAGCTATGAAATACATCAAAACATGGCTACAACCTCAATTGAACCATAGAAAATCTTAAATAGCTATATTAATAAAAAAACAGCGACTACTCATTAGGATTATTTGGTCTTTTGGCATAGCAATTGATGGGACTAATCGCACAGGACGTGTGACCAATTCTTGGTTGCTAGTACTGCAGGCTACACTTAAATTGGGGGCAACGGTAAGATGTGTATGCATTTGAACTGAATTATGGATTAGACCTATTCCCATTCCTCTAAAATGGAGCTGTAAAACATTTATTATGCACATAACTTGTAGAAAAGAACTTTATTGCCCAGTCACTGGAAAAAGACGTAGAGGATTAGGTCTTCTTCAAACATAATAATAATAATAATAATAATAATTTATTACACCACAAAGGTGCGCACAAACATACATAATTAAGACAATAAATACAGTTAAGACAGAAAAACGGTTTAAGACAGAAAAACGGTCGTATTCCTTATATGTTTTCTCCATTCAGACAGTCCAATGGATTTTGAGTATACGACTATGCCTCAGGTTCAGACACCGCTGACAGCAATCGATAGTAAGTGTTTATTGGCAAAACATCCCACATTAATGTCTGTAGCTCACACACTGGGCGAACATCAATTTCTACTCTTGCAGTTGAGTATGCACGTATTCTCAACATGGAGATGTTGAAGATTGAGGACAAGGACCGAATGGAGACTGAACTCACTGACCTTGGTGAGCAAGCTCTCTGCTCCAACCGGATTAACACAGCGGAATGCAATATACCGAAATTCGAGCAGCTGGGCGTTTTTGAGGTGAGTTCAATATTGTGTAGGTTTAGAAAATTCTCCAAAATGGGCATGTGGGAACTCGTAGTTGCTCAAGCATGGCTCGTCACCTCGGTGTCAATATAAAATGTGTAAGAGCGTGCTAAAGTGTTTTGCACCGGAGGTTTGGGGGTCAAAATATCGATTTTATGAACAACCGCGTTGCACCTCCTATGTATAGTGTTCTTCTGATATGCCAACATCGTTCGTCTTTTTCGAAGCGATACTTAATATTTTCAGGAAAAGGCAATGGAATATTGCCTTTCTGTATTGCCGGAAAACAGTTCACTTGAGAATCATGGTACCCGCGAGAACGACGAAATGAACAGCGAGTTTTGCAAGAAGTATGTGTATTTCTTTCTACCGAATTGCGCTCGACTCTGCAAACAATTCCATGCCCTACCAGACCAGAAAACCATAGTGAACTACTATTTTTAGCAGACTGTGCAAGTTATTCTGTTTCTTTTAGATCGCACCAGGTGACCAATCGACCAATAGCAATTCCTGTTAAGTCCCGCAGAAACAGGAAGGCTCCCCATGGAGTGCAGCACAACAAGAACAATCGTTATGAATAGTAGAACTGTCGTTTTTTGTAACTCCGTCATATGTTTCGTCATCTGCATTATCCGTGTACCGGTAATCCGCGTGTTGTTGGTATCAATATCAATTGTTTCTTGACGCCTCGTTCTCTCTTAAAAGACCAACTAGTAGTAGACTAAAACATGGTCCGTTTTCAATACTTTGTGCAAAATTTGTCTGTGTGGCGTGCGAGCTGCGGTTCCCTCGACTGCTTGTTGCCCATTTTCCGAGAACCAACAGTGAAAAGCCGCCGGCAACCAAGGCGCTCACCACAGATGCGCAGAGAATTTTTTTGTCGCTGTGTTGCGTTATATTAAAACATATATTGTTTTATGTACTAATTTACAACCAACCGCATTCATTTTTTCTTACAAAACTAGCATGTGTGTTCATAGAAAAATGTTTTTTAATTACGTTCTGCATTGTATATCGCACTATTTCTATATGGTTGCTAACCGCACTTCTTTACCTCCATTGGTGCACATCAAATGCTAATTCGTTGAATATTTTTTTATCGAACTTAACAATTTAACTCTTTACAATGAAGTTAGTTAATGCACTAATAGATTTGACTAACTCCTTCATTGTTTAATTTTTACCCTCGTTATCTTTTCACGTCACTTTATGTCCTCCATGGGTTTCTGATGAGATGACTTCCTACAACTCCAGAGAACTGCCGCTTATGGTATGCCAACATAAATCTCTGCCAATCTAACTATTTTCATTGCATGTTTGTTTCAATTACATATCTCCACTCAATCGTAATAAACTATTGTTGATTTGTTGGAACCCTGTCTTTTTTCCCAATTATTGAAGGTGGAGTAATGTTGAGTGTGTCTGCATAATTTCTTCACACACTAAGCTAGTTTAGGAATATGTAAAAATTAACGTGTTCAACATAAAAGTCGATGAAATCGTTCTGTGGATACAGTGCTTGAATTGGTTTATCACCACGTCCTTGGCACCCATTCAGTTATACACTGCAGTAAGCATATACTATATAATAAGAGCTTATACTGTGAGCATATTCAGCGGAACGCTGTTGTATCAAGCTCAGGAAGAGAACCGGACCAGACTACAAATATTCTTAAATGTTGCGAACAGTCCATAAATGGGACAAAAACACCTAATGGCGCCAAACACGATCGCATTTATCATAAAACGTGGTTGTTTGTGCTTGGAAATCGACTCATTTACACAATAGCACTGCCAGCTGTCAATCGAATGGCGCCATTGGTGATCTGTGACGGATTTGATATGGTAAGCACACGTGTTTCAGCAGAAATTTAAACGAGTATGACCAATATTCTTGCACCACGATAGGCAAAAGACGTTTCACGGACATATTTTATTGCTTTTCCTTGTTTTTCGGAACGTTATTCTTATCTTGCAAACTTTGCATTTCGCAAGCTTTTGTGCATAAAAAGGCCCTTCGCAACATGGGAGCACGAACAGCCCAACTCATCTCACCACATCATCCTACTGTACAACGTACGAACTTCAAAACCAGCCAATGCCGTATTCTTGGAGGACTCTTTTAGAAGAAATCCCGACCCTCTTCGAAACCGATGAACTCGATACCAAGCGTGCACATCAGGTTTGCTTTCTGTTTAATACCAAGATGGCCCAGTCTCAAGGTCCGCTCTGGGACAGTTTGCTTCCAAACGTAATAATTTGGAAATAAAAAGCATATTCCAGATTTTGGCCAACTACACGTCTGTTAACCAGGACTGGAAAAAATACATCACCTGGAATGACCATGTGTTAGTTTCCGTTATTTCACCACATACTTAGAGTGGGTTCCATTTTCATTCCCGCCGGGCTTGCAAAGTTTCTGACAGTCCAGTATTTTGTACTGTATTTCTTTGAATTGTTTTCGTAGTTTCATGATTTATCACAGAACTTGGCGGGTTGTGAAGCTACGTTTGTTTAAATTGATTATTTGTTTCAGGTACACTCGCAACTTGGTCGACACTGGAAATGGTCGTTATAATCTGATGATTCTTTGTTGGAACACCGGACAAGGAAGCAGGTAATGGTATTGTTGAAATACCATGAAATAACCAGTTTGGTCAAGATTTGAGCATTCTTAAGTATTGTATAAGCCATTACAGTCACTCACATAATACGAAGGAGGATATTATGAGTTTTTTCATGTGACGTGAGTCCTATGGATTACTTGCAGCATTCACGACCATTCGAACTCTCACTGTTTTGTGAAGATCCTTCAAGGACAGCTCAAAGAGACGAAATACAAATTCCCGGAACACGAAAACGAGGAGGAAACTCTGATGAAATTCAGCGAGCACACTCACAATAAAGATGACGTCAGCTACATGAGCGGTAGGCTTATGCGAGAAAACACTGTGGGTACGTACTTAGAGTGAATCACGCAGCGTTCATAGTCATTGTCTTTCCAGACGACATTGGTCTTCACCGCATGGAGAACCCATCACACTCGGACGGCACTGTCACCCTTCACCTCTATATTCCTCCGTATCAGACATGCCACGCGTTCGATGAGGTGACAAGTCGAATATATCTTGACCAACAGAAAAGACTTTGTTAAGAAAGCAGTTGTTATTAGTAATGAAAACAGAAATCTAATAAGAGGCATATTGTGAAAGAGTCATAACAAGAATTATACGGAAGCGTAGAAACAGTGTTCGAAATTGTAAAAGTAGAATGTGAAAATAGACATGCAACAACAACCTCTTTTTTTAAAATAATCTCGCAAATCCAAAAATTTGCAGCACACTGGCCGAAAGCACGAGTGCAACGTTACCTTCCATACCATTCGAGGAAAGAAGGTACGTCAAATCAACATTCAGAGAACGAATCGGTGATACCGTTCGGGTTACTCTTTTACGTTCAACTTAATTTGTCGACAACAAGGAGATAAGTTCCAATGAAAAGCTCATGAAAATGCATTGATTTCTTCTAAGAATGCCTCTTCAGTTAAATTTCATTAATAATATCTACAAAATATCGATGGCTAAATTTCCAAAAGACGTTAAAATTGTTCCAAAACATAGTTATAAATGCTAATTGTACATTGTTTCAGGCGAATGGTGACGAGAATCCCTTTGCAATCAACCCACTCTCCATGTGTTCTTGATTGTGCAACTCGCTCTTCGGTGATTAATTAACGGTCTTCTCCTTTTTACACTGAATAACTGCTACTTCTTGCCTCGCTTTACCCGTGCCTTGCCCAAGTCTTATTCATTTGCTTTATTTAGCATAATAGAAAATTATGCATTATTTACCTTTGCCTTCGCTCTACTTGTATTTATGTGAAATAATAAATACAGTGTTTCAATTCATATATTTGCTTCAGCTGATTTTGTGTTTGTGTAATAAATATCATTCTCATAAAGTTTCTAAATTTTCTTGTGGTGCAATCTTTCTACACGAGTTCAGCGTCATTCACTAAATCAAAACGTTGTCCACAATGGGTTCACTGGAGTCTGGACGAGTGCTTCAATTATGTGTTCGAATAATTTCTCATTGGATATTTTAATGTATAAAATCAAAATTTAAAGTACAGATTTACACAAAATATTTCATTTTCAGTAAAGAGTGGTAGATGCTCTACAAAAATAAGAGAAAACGTCAGATGAGAAAATAAATAAGATGAAATAAATAAAAAATAAAACAAAAATTATCAGACATGAAAAAACAATGAAATGAAAAATCACAGCGAGAATCGTGAAGTGAAAGAACATAGATTCAACGTCACAAAGTCTGGAATAAATAAATAAATAAATAAATAAATCAAAACAAAAATCCGCATACTTAATGTTCAAAATCGATTGACGAAAATAACATACGTTAAAACAAAATTCTTGACATGATGCCATAGTGTGTCATACTCTCTGATCCCACTAAATGGTAGACATTAGGTATTTAGATAAATTCAATAGAATACAATCATTTTGTAATATTTCTATTTGTTTTCCTAAATTATTCCCGGCACCGCAAAAGTTAAAATACCCTGCAAGGAGAATTAGAATTGGATGTAAAAATCTAGTGTTTTAAAACAATATCGATTAGGAGACAATAAAATAACAAAGTAGAATTAGAAAAGGAAGAAACAATACAAAATGTGAGAGGAAAATGAAAAAAAAACTCGGATTTCAATGAATCATGACACTTTGCTAACGGACGACAGCGAAAAGTATTCACGCTAAATGTCGGGATCATTGCTAATGTGGTGTGCATTTATTTCATTTAATATGCAAACCTTGCTAGACGATCCAAAAATGGTGAATAGCTTTCGTCGCGTCAAGAAAATACTAGAAGACATATCTAACAAACATGCAGTTACAAAAGATTAGCTACAAAAGGAAAAAGAAAAAGGACTACAGGGAAGTTTGCAAAGGGTGAGATAACTAATTCGGACACATTCAATTCTCTCTTCGATTTGTTGTCCGAATTAATCGCTAAGAGACCGTCGGGTGTTGCTGAATGCGCTTAAAACTTGACTAAAATATTATATGCCTAAGTTTTAAGGTCAGTCTATTATGGTGTTTAAATTGTAAGTGATGCGCATTCTGCAAACCTCGGCACCCGCAGCAGGGACAACCCGTAGGAGAAACACAGCACTCAAATGGGGGTTTAGGAGCATTTTCAGGGGATCGAACAGCGACAACGGTATCATGAGAGGATGAGCCGGGTGGACATTTGTCTATAGTTGAGTCGTCGTGGCCTGATCGTGCCCCGTGGGTGTGGCTCGTTAAGCGAGAGCTCTGGCCCGCGACCGCTGTATCGTGCTGCAGTAGCCGGGGAACAATTGTTGCAACGATTCTTCGATGTGCGCGCAGAAGCCGTTGTAAGAGAACTCGGCATCGAAGCGGGCTCGCTGAAAGCATTTTCTTCAATTGCTGGTTTTAATTAGCTCAATTTGGATGAAGGTTTGGAACGATGAAGGTTTTTTTTGTTCGACGCTACAATTGTAGCGTCGAACATGTCGAACATATATTTGAGTTTTTTTTACCTGCTTGACATAGTGTTCGTCTTCGTCGAGTTCCGGCCAAGTTTTCTTTTTCAAGTGTTTTATCATCGCCTCGGCTAGCAATTCTCCGCAAGGGGACGCAATCTGGAATTTGTATGGTTTGTAAATGCCATACGACTTATAAGAGTGCCCATTTCCTGCATTTTACATCGTCCACTCTACCTTTGTTCCAGTGACGTCTTCGATAACAGTCTCGGCAGGACCTCCGGAGTCGCACACAATCACTGGCCGACGTTGGTCCAAAGCCTCTATGGGCACTATTCCAAAATGCTCGTGTGGAGGCGTATAAAGTGCACTGTCGCACTGCCTGAGATATTGAACATTTTATAACATCGTATACCCAAGACACATTATCCCCGACCATTTTGCTTCTTTATTGGTTTAATAATTACTTCTTATCTCAACAGATATCAGCAAGTCGGCTTAAGAACACATAGAGAAATAACCCACCGATACAGAGCGAATTTTTCCACTTCTGTTGGCGATGTAATGAATTCGACAACGTCCGCAACATCCAATTCCTAAATTAAAATATTATTGATTTTTTTTTATCGAAAGGCAAATTAGTTGCGTATGATGCGTGTCTGTTAACTACTTGTATACCTTTGTCATCTTCTGCAGAAGTTCGTAGTAAATTCTGCTCTCCGGAATATGGGGCATCACAGAACCGGCAAGTTGTACGGTAAAGTTGAGTCCCCTGCGCTTTAAAATACCTGAAAACGGTAAAATTTGACAGAAGTCGCGTTCAACAGGCTTTCATGGGACAAACAAAAACATGAATAACACGTGTAAAAGCCAAACGAACCTGCAGCTTCGACAATTATGTCCAATCTCTTCTCCGGCCAAAAACGATTCATGGAGAGAAAAATGTACTTTTCGTTCTGCGGGCGACAAAGGCGACTGACTGGATCTTCCGCCTAAGAATGTATAAAACTACAGTGTCATAATGCAGATCCAAATTTTCGGAGATCATATTGTCGTACATTTATTGTGGTGGAATAGACATTGATGATTACCTGAATAACAATAGAGTCGACATCGCATGGTGGATAAACCACACGGATCTTTTCGGAAGGGATTCCGGGCATTACCCGCTTGAATTGTGAAGCAGTGAATCTGCTGTTGACCATGACCACGTCGGTGCTTTCAAACAAGGTTTCTTCCACGATTGCGATCAGCTTAGAATACCTGCAATAAAATACTGGTGTTACTGGTCGATATACTGGTGTTACTGGTCGTTTAGTGATCGTGTCGAGTTTTAGATTGTGCTCGTTATGTAGGTAAATAATGCACATTCATACTAAAGTGCTTATTGAAATAAGAAAGCGCTGTACCATCTGTAGAGGAAGAAGCGAGAAGGGGTGACGAGCTGCTGTGGAAAGTGACAATAGAAAAGGACCTTGCAAGACGGAAAACGCCATTTGATCATCGGAACACAACTGGAATTGTATTTATATTTAACCTGAGACTTGCGGCCACAGCACAATTAAGTTTAGCTACAGACAGTTCAGCAAGAGTCACCTTGCACTGTGATCCACAACGATGAGATCAGGATTTAATCCGGAGAACACGAGATGCCACCCGAGGGCAACATTCTGTGAGAACCAATCGCCCGGATGGAGACGCAGGCCAATATCGCGAACTTCTGCAAAGTACTTCACAATGGCAAATGGCAAATTACAGTGAACAATTTGTTGTTTTTGTGCGAAGTGAAGCACTGGTCTAGAACCAAATGCTTACGCTCGCGAGCCTATACACCGGTGCTATTCCAATCAACTGTAAAGTCACATTTTTCCATAGGCCAGAGTTATAACTACTTGCTATAGCATTATAATAACCTACTTGCTTTAGCATTAACCGTCCAGTTATAGATTCACAAACGCTTAATTTATTATATTATTATTATTATTATTATTATTATAGGATTTTTATTTTTTTTTTTTTTTTTTTTTTTTTTTTTTTTTTTTTTTTTTTTTTTTTTTTTTTTTTTTTTTTTTTTTTTTGAGGATTAGGATTAGGAGGAAGGAGAGGATTATTATTATTATTAGATTATTAGTATTATTATTATTATTGATTATTATTATTATTATTATTATTATTATTATTATTAGGTTATTAGGATTATTATTATTATTATTATTATGTATTATTATTAGATTATTATTATTATTATTATTATTATTATATTCTCTTATTCCAAAAATTTTACATACTATAAAATACATCAGGAGAGATAAAAACACTCACAGGCTAGACACATTCAAGAGGTCTAGCTTCTTATGTGGTGTAATTTAATTCTCAAACGTAAAAATACAGTACTCACCGACTTGTGAACCCCACGAATGATTGCGCCAGTACTCGTCGATCATCGTAGTGAGCCAGACGACTCGGTGGCCGGCACTTGTGAAGTACCTGAATGGTGCGTTGTAATCATTTATTATTTGAAGAGTCCCCACCAAAGAACAGAACCTTCATACTAAGCCACTTGGTATTTTATCCCCTCAACATGTAGTGTGTGCGAAACAGGCTTGGAGATCCGGAACTCGCTCGTGGCCAGTTGCGAAGACTGGCTGTGGCGGTTCGCCGGCGAGATCCCTATCTGAATGAGCCCAACCGCCGGTGCTTGGATTGGGGAAAAGCGTGGAGCAAAGACATCCGCGAATTGCAGCCCGAGATACCAGCAGATCCAGCATTGAGATATGCGAGTGCACCGACACTGCGGTACAGACATCGGGGTGGCGGGAGAGTGAATCGGTTTAATGAGTGAACGATGATGTCGGGGATATCATCAACCAGGGGTCCTTGATTGCCATAAAACAATCCTCAGGATGAACAGAGATATTCCAAAGTGTTGGTTGAACCCAATTGTAGAGTAAGGGGGAATACCAGACCTTATCATGGCGACCGTACATCGGTCTGAACCGCCGTTCCATTGCTCCGGATGGATGATGACAACGAGCATGCCTGTAATCAATGTCATTGTCACATGATATGAAAACTGAATGAACACTGTTCCAGCGAGAGACAAGTTTGCTATACTTTACTAAAACAAAAAATGGAGTTATTGATTGAGTACTAAGTAATGCTATTGTATAAATGTGTTTATATGTTACTAGCCCATGGGCACGAGCCCCAAGGTCACAGTATATTGGTGACGTCTGTTCGAAACTGGTGTGTGAGCCATCATGACGATGGCAAACATATCCTGTTTTCGGATGTATGGGACATGCTGCTTGGAGAACTATTAGATGTGGCGACAGATAGGAATCAGCGTTATCCGATACTGCCAGCCGGTGGGAATGTGGTTAGATAACTACGTCAACAAACTATCAAAATACAGGAAAAGTATTGGATTCGGATGATCTGAGTTACTAGATTGAGAGGTGTTATCCTAAAAGAACCCCATGCGTCTACGATATTGTGAGGAACCCGAATGCTCGGCTCCGTACGAATGCAGCCAGAGTTGCACTTCCGCTTGAAGTTAGCGCAAAAAGAGGACCAAAAACGCATTGAATTTTCCCCGACCTTCACGTCACGAAAGTGTGAATGTTCAATGTTACTTGTCAATTTTTGTTACGTGTTCCCTGTGATGATCAAAGCAAGAGATTGCCGACAGCGATTAATTTTGCATTTTCGAGTCACTAGGTCAGTAAATTTGAGGCTCACGCACATTATTTTTGATTTAAGTCCTGATAAATTAGGCGGTGCGGGAAGTTTTATGTTGGTGAAAAGAAACTTTAGCGCGGGGTACGTGATACAGACGACGCATGCAAAAATGACGAGATGCGACCTTAGAGAAAACGAGACCGCGGCAAGAAAAAGTAACGCGACACGATTGCGTAGGATTGCAAGAAGAATAAGATGACTTATTTAGAAAGGCGAATTTCGGGTAAACATCTAAAAACTGACAGCGACAAGGGAAGATTAGTAAAGTACCGTTCGGAGACAATGTTGCGGATCATTATTAATGAGGGAGCGCGAAAACATCTTCGAGAGACCAGTGAAACACTGGAGAGACCTCGTTTATAGTTTTATATTAGCGCGCATTGGGAACGTGAACAGAATATAAGCCACAAGATACAAACAGCTTAGTACAGGCTTCTAGTGAAAGCACATTCTAACGGTTCATGAGGAGGAGCTTTGTACTCGCATCCACAATCAGTTTTTTTTTTTGAGGAAAGCTCAGTTTTTCTAAAAGAAAGGTGAAGTTGAGTGAAAACAGATCTTGGGCTTAGATCGGGTTTTCAGATCTCGATACATTGTCCCTTTCACTGTCTTTCACTGGATATCCGTCCTCAGATCTACAATGTGGCTTGAGTGAAAGTGGATCACAATATCCCCTACTACACTCCTCACACACTTTCTCTTACAAAGCAGGGAACAAAGTCAAGTCGCTAGGGCAAACTATTAAATGGGAGTGAAGGTAAACGGGAGTGAAGGCTATAAACTGAAGAAAAATCATACCCTAAACAGATAAGCAAAAAAAAGAGAGAGAATTTTAATACAAATACAGAACAAACAGTATTGGGTTAGAATTACGTTTAGAAAACTGTATGAGCATGTGCATTGGATGACAAATGAACTGTTATCACGCTTTTTTCATAAACAACATGAGCTAGGAAATTGAGGTTAGGAAAACCTCGACCGTATTTCACATGACATGTCCAAGCCTCGTTAAAAGCAAAATGAAAGAACACTAGGCATGGGATGATGTTTATGAAGAGGTATTTCAATTTAAAATGATACTGTTCTTAGATGACGCGCCAGGCGTTAGCACTGAATTGTCTACTTGGAATTGATTAGGATAATTCTATATCGATGACTGATTATGTGATTGGAGAAGCACGTACCCTCTGGTCACCGACAACCGATGTCTCCTTGATGAATTCCCGACGCACGAACCAGACGGCCAGAGAGAGGGGAACACAGAAGAAAAGGGCGGCTGTGTAGAGGACGAGAGACAGGAAACGCCGGACCGCGTCGAAGGACATCAACGAACGCACTGCTCACCTGGGGGCGGGCGCATGCAACTATGATTCCACGCCCACGGCTATGTATGGCTACGGAATTTGAGGTCACGCCTCCACCTCCCCCGGATGTGAACTTTCGGAGAGATCAAGGCGGGCTTTTACAGATGGTCTATGAGATGAACTGCACTTAGAGATTCGAAGAACGATTCCATAGCACTTTGGCATACAGCTCGTCTACAGGCAGACACTCATATGCGCGAAATCCCGGGAGACCGAGTATCAGCATTATGCTTGATGATGACAGAAACATGCAGATATTCAGAGTTAATGTATCCGAGTGATCCAGATGATGATAAGCGAACACAAACAAAACGCATTCCAGCCAATAGTAGAAACTCTGTTTCACGATATTAATATGTATGTGGCATGAATGGTCTACACATTATAACGCACATATTATTTCAAATTCTAGATTCACACCTTTGAAAATAAGAGGCACCCGTACTGTCAATATGTTTTTAATACAGCCTCTTGAATCGTAGTGCAAGATTCAGTCAGTTCGAAAAGCCTTGTGAGGACGAAAAACTACAGAGGGATGGGCAACGCGAAGCCTCAGTGGATGAGAGAATAAGATACGGGTACAACACCATCTGCACGTTGCTTTCTGATGATAGGTTACCATACACCTATTGAAAGAAGTAAAGAGGATAAGTGCCAATTAGAATAACCTTTATTCAAAAAAATAAATGCGCGAGCTAAGAATGCGCTATTTGCAGACACAAATGAGAAGAGCGCCCAAAAAGAGTGGACAATTTGTCGCTTTGTAGGCGGCAAATGGGTAGCTTGTTAGTCGTTGCATTTCCTGGCCAAAGATCCTCAGCTCCCTTTAGGGCATGTAGATTAACATCTACAAAATTTCCTTTCCACTAAAGATTTTCAATTTTGCTGATGCATCATTCTGATCGTTTCTCGTCTGTAAGGGCATTTTGTTCAATGGTCGATTGGTGAAATCTAAAGGTGCAAAACGGGCGAGGGGTGTCTCTCTTACGAAAAAATATGAACTATTAATGAAGCAAAGAATGCGAACAGTTCATTTCAATGATGCACGAGTATGGTAGACTCATGCGTGCTTCTCACACTTTCATGTAGTTTGGTATGTTGATTGGATTCATTTGTGTCCTCTTTTGGATAGTAAATGGCAGACATCGATGTATATCTATGAGAATGCCGCACATAATCGTATCGTAGGTTAACGCATAAGTTGGCATCTTGTTTTGGTGCCGCCATTTAATATTCAGTTATTTTTAAGCTAATTATCAAGACGACATTTAAAGACTTTCATGGTCTTAATGTAATTATCCAATAACGTGGGCATTCTAATCGTAAGCAATGCTAAAATCTTTCACTAACTAAGAGAAATCTGTTTTACATGACAGTATGTTTGCGAAACCTTTACAATTAATTGTAAGACATACAGCTGAAGTCCCATAATTCCTCGTGCCCTTTCTGGGTGTTTGTATGGCCTTATACTCCCATGTTCGTTTTGTTAATAAATATTTATACATTTTGATCCCGTATATACGACACTATTATTTAGATCGTGTCACTTTACGACTTCATGTTGTATGTTCCAAACAACTATCTAGCGCGTTATTGTGCCTTCGACATCATTAGAGCCATCACATTATAAAGAGGACAAAAGGGGGAGAGGGCATAATTGTCTGCTATGATTTCTCCCTTTGGAAATGCTGGATTCCTGATAGGGATCTACTACAAGCCTGGCGGGCAGCCCGGTTCCAGATTCTATTAGCAGACCCTCACCCTTAACATACCCCCACAAGGGGAGACAAACCACACACTAGGGGGGCCTTCAGGCGTATTAATTAACTCAACTGTTATTTCGATAAGTAGTTTAACAGTTAGACTTATGTCAATTCGTGTGAACAGTTATATCAGCATATACAGTTATACAGTTATAACAGTTATATCTAGGCTAGTTAGCAAAGTCAGAAAAACAATAATCCCCGACAGTAACCTACACAACATTTTTACGTATCCGTACGGAATCTGCATATTATCCTGTACTACCGTGTATCAAGGAGAAATGTCACCCCTCATTGTTCCTCATTGTCAGTCCAAATGTCCAAAATCGTAATGTCCAGCACGGGTGTCAAACATGCTTTGTGGTAGGGCTCTGGATTCTTCGGATCGAAATTGATCACATCTTCCTTCTAGTAGACCGAATCAAGTTCATCTACAGGTCTAGACCGAGCCTTAAAGCGGTTGACCGGCAGCTAAGAGCCTTCAGGCATATGCTTGAGTGTGAGTAATGGACGCTCCTCTGTACATATCAAACACATTAATCTTTTACATAAAGGGAGCTGACCGTTATGGGCAGGCAACTCTGGAGGAGTTAGAAAGAAATACTATAAAATAAAACAACAGGCACTCAGTGAACGAAGGAAAACTTCGAAGAGATGTGAAATTGAATCAACTAAGAAATATAATAATGTGGGAAGGTCTTCTGGGACAAAAACCGCCGCTTTGTTTTTACTGAAAGATTTGAAACACGAAGATGGTTGTAGTCTAAATACATAAAGTACCTCGATAAAAGGAGAACCGCATGGTAATAAGCAGATATGATTATGTATGTATATGAAAATACTCAAGTACTCAATACTGCACAATATAACAGTGGGAAACGGACATTACTTCCGGAAATTATTACTTCAATCATTTGTTTTTAAAACATTTTACTCTGTGTTGGCTTTTGCGCATCTCCCTGATATAATAAATTATTATTATTACTATATGCCTTCTCCCTGATATAATAAATTATTATTATTACTATATGCCTTTGGGAGAGGGCGCACGTAACGTCAACTCTCACTCTCAATCAGTGTTTCTGTAGTCTGTAAATATCGACTAGAGCTCTAGCGATATGGCTTTAGCTTCAGCTTTTGATTTTGCTAAGTTAACTATTTCAATTTTTGAAGTTACACGGAATTAGCTTTATCTCTATTTTGAAGATTTTAATGAGATTCGCATTTTGGTTGGTTCGGATTTTCAGAGATTCGGAGTGCGCATTTTGATTATATTCGGATTTTATATCGGCGGACCTTCGGTCGGCCTTCGCTTGCCTGACGTTCATTATGCTTTAAATTTGAACTTCGTGTGCAATGTTACCTTTGAGCTACGGTGAACTTTGCTCGTCGACTTGTTTTTGACGTCATAGATTCTGAATCAGAAGCGCGATCGAGAATCTGTCTCTGACGCATGCTTCGCTTCAGCATTGGAGTCGATTCATCTTTACTTTTGATCTACGGTGAACTTTACACGTCGACTTGTATTTGACGTCGTAGATTCTGAATCAGAAGCGCGATCGAGAATCTGACGCGTGCTTCACTTCAGTATTGGAGTCGATTTGCACCGTTACCTTTGATCTACGATGATCTTTGCACGTCGACTTGTTTTTGACGTCATAGAATCTGAATCAGAAGCGCGATCGACAATCTGTCTCTGATGCATGCTTCGCTTCAGCATCGGAGTCGATTTGCATCATTATTTTTGATCTACGGTGATCTCTGCACGTCGACTTGTTTTTGACGTTATAGATTCTGAATCAGAAGCGCGATCGACAATCTGTTTCTGATACATGCTTCACTTCAGCATTGAAGTCGATTTGCATCATTACTTTTGATGTACGGTCAACTTTGCACGTCGTCTTGTTTTTGACGTCATATATTCTGAATCAGAAGCGCGAACAATAATCTGTCTCTGATGCATGCTTCGCTTCAGTATTGGAGTCGATTTGCACCATTACCTTTGATCTACGGTGAATTTTGCACGTCGTCTTGTTTTTGACGTCATAGATTCTGAATCAGAAGCGCGATCGAGAATCTGTCTCTGATGCATGCTTCGCTTCAGTATTGGAGTCGATTTGCACCGTTACCTTTGATCTACGGTGAACTTTGCACGTCGACTTATTTTTGACGTCATAGATTCTGAATCAGAAGCGTGATCAAGAATCTGTCTCTGATGCATGCTTCGCTTCAGCATTGGAGTCGATTTGCATATATACTTTTGATCTACGGTGATCTCTGCACGTCGACTTGTTTTTGACGTTATAGATTCTGAATCAGAAGCGCGATCGACAATCTGTTTCTGATACATGCTTCACTTCAGCATTGAAGTCGATTTGCATCATTACTTTTGATGTACGGTCAACTTTGCACGTCGTCTTGTTTTTGACGTCATATATTCTGAATCAGAAGCGCGAACAATAATCTGTCTCTGATGCATGCTTCGCTTCAGTATTGGAGTCGATTTGCACCATTACCTTTGATCTACGGTGAATTTTGCACGTCGTCTTGTTTTTGACGTCATATATTCTGAATCAGAAGCGCGATCGAGAATCTGTCTCTGATGCATGCTTCGCTTCAGTATTGGAGTCGATTTGCACCGTTACCTTTGATCTACGGTGAACTTTGCACGACGACTTATTTTTGACGTCATAGATTCTGAATCAGAAGCGTGATCAAGAATCTGTCTCTGATGCATGCTTCGCTTCAGCATTGGAGTCGATTTGCATATATACTTTTGATCTACGGTGAACTTTGCATGTCGACTTATTTTTGACGTCATAGATTCTGAATCAGAAGCGCGATCAAGAATCTGTCTCTGATGCATGCTCCGCTTCAGCATCGGAGTCGATTTGCACCGTTACCTTTGATCTACGATGATCTTTGCACGTCGACTTGTTTTTGACGTCATAGATTCTGAATCAGAAGCGCGATCGACAATCTGTTTCTGATACATGCTTCACTTCAGCATTGAAGTCGATTTGCATCATTACTTTTGATCCACGATGAAATTTGTACGTCGACTTGTTTTTGACGTCATAGATTCTGAATCAGAAGCGCGATCGATAATCTGTCTCTGATGCGTGCTTCGCTTCAGCATCGGACTCGATTTGCATCGTTACTTTTGATCTACGGTGATCTTTGCACGTCGACTTGTTTTTGACATCATATATTCTGAATCAGAAGCGCGATCGATAATCTGTCTCTGATGCGTGCTTCGCTTCAGCATCGGAGTCGTTTTGCATCGTTACTTTTGATCTACGGTGAACTTGGTACGTCGACTTTTTTTTGACATCATTATATTCTGAACCAGAAGCGCGTTATTATTACTATATGCCTTTGGGAGAGGGCGCACGTAACGTCAACTCTCACTCTCAATCAGTGTTTCTGTAGTCTGTAAATATCGACTTGCAATGAATTAGCTCTAATAAAAATGCGTGGAAGTGCACCGTATATTTCCTGCATAGACAGTGCGTATCTTGTAAATTTTGCATAGCTCATCAAGTTTTCACGCGTAACTTAGTGAGGCTTCTTATCCTACTTAAAGAGTTATGTACGTAGGCCACCACGACTTTAAAAAAAAAAGAATAAAAATCCAAAGCAAAATGGAGGCGATATTGAAATCAAAGCGATATTGAAAATAAGCGGTCGAGTATGTAAATTAGCGAAAAATTTCAACGAGGTCAAAAAGTCTGACGAGAGTGGGATTCGAACCCACGCCACCGAAGTGACTGGTGCCTTAAACCAGCGCCTTAGACCGCTCGGCCATCTCGCCATTATGATAATGCCCTAGCTTTTTGTATAGTATGCACTTATTGTATTTGCTAACTTATTAGTATGTTCTGTCTGGACGCCTCTCAATGACAGTAACATCAATGGATATTGCTCGGGAAGACAGGCATCGGGAACTTCCTGCAAACTATTATAAAGAAAAGAGATTTGTGCAACGTAGCACATTAATATCCCATTGTACCAACACATAGCTCAAATGCGCCCTCTTGTTTATTATTTACTTCGGATCCAATAAGGACCATAAAGAACCAACATAACATTACCCTAAATGTGTCTCTTTGCGGTTATACAAGACTTCAACAACTTTACTACCGAATTGCGGCATTGACGAACAATAGTCAGTTTTGTCTCTGTCACGGTGCAGAGCGGTTGCCTCGCGGCCTGCTCTGCCTACCTACCACTATTTGTCGACTTTGAGGACTCCGTTATTGCTAAATCTTTTTGATCTTCGGCTTAAACTGTGCGTACTTGTCTCCGCTATTAGGACCATTGGAAGATCTGTGGAAAAGCTCTGTCGGCGAGCATAAAATCGAAATCAACTTTGCCGAACTTTTCTGGTGAGCCCTTAAGTTGTCTCGTCGTGCGTTCTCTCTCTCTGTCACACGCTGTCTCACGGAGGGTACCCCTATCGCGTACCACCATTTTTGATCTTTTGATCTCTGCCTGTTCAAATGGGCAAAGGAAGAACCAAAAGAGTAAGGCGTGATAGTGGATCATCGATCGACTCTACGTCGATTGATACCCTTTCACGCCCTGGAACAGCTGATCCTCAGGGAGAGGAGATGATGCGACACCATATTACAGCTCTGTACCTCCTCAGTAAAAAAGGAAAGAATACTGTGGTGAAAGTCCTAATTGAACGCCTTGTCTCGCTTTTCAATCTTCAGGAAAAGAAAGCCGATGAGAAAGGATCTGGCCACCCAGCTCAGTGTTATGAAATCCAGAGCTGAAGAAGTTGAGGCCAACCTCCAAGGCCAAATCCTCGAAATGAGGAAAATGATGGAAGAAATTAAGAATAAGACTGCTGAGTTGGACAAGAAACCGTCCCCGGCAGGTATGTGCTTTGAAGAGGGTTATCGCCTTCGAAGTTTGGTGTTTTCTGGTCTGCAACTCCCCACCAATCAACACATTCCAAATTCACAAAAAAGAGTTCAGTCCATTAAATGCCAAGTCGAAGATGTGATAGCTTTCTTGGGTATAGCTTACCCTGTGTGTGACGTGTTCCAAATGGGCCGTCATCTTGTAAAGGTGCGGTTTGGGTGCCGTGATGCAGTTAAGGAGGTGTTATCCCGTGCTCCCAAACTCCGGTACTCGCCGTTCGAGAAGGTTCACATCAGACCTTCTCTAACTGCTGAGGAAAGGGTGGAGCGCGCGAATAATCTTCGAAACGCGCAACACGAGAGAAAGGAGAGAGAATCCCGAGGTGAGCATGTGTTCTTGCGGAGTCTTCCAAACTTTTTGGAATTCTCTGTTGAACGCAGGCGAGGACCCTATGGGAGGACCAATCCCAACTCGAGCCGCCCAAACCAAACTCGGGTCTAGGTCCCAAAATGAGAGCTAGTGAAAAGACCTCTAAATTCATGTACAGCAATATATTGTCTTTAAGAAAAAAGTTATCAGAAGTAAAGGTCATACTAGACTCTCATTCACCCGAAGTTTTTATGCTTACTGAAACTTGGCTTCAACAGTCTCATACTGATTCTAGCATTGTTTCTCACTTTGGTCACTATTCTATACTGCGTACTGATAGAATGTCTACAAAAGGTGGAGGTGTTGCGTTGCTAGTTAAGAACTATATAGTTACTAGTGTTGTTTCTCAGCATAATGATATTTGGTTTGAAGCAATTACTGTTGATTTATTCATGTCACAACCATTAAGAATTACGTTAGTATATTTTAAGCCTGCATCAAATCTTGAGAATGTAATTTCGCTCACAGAGTATCTCGCCCAGTTTGTCGTTTGTGATTTCCCATGTATAGTAATTGGTGATTTTAACCTTCCGTCAATTAACTGGTTACAGAAATTGGGTAATGGTACAGGAGCATCTTTGTTCGTAGATTTCTGTAATTCAGCTAATTTTGAGCAGTTAGTCAATTTTAATACAAGAAACAATCACTGCTTAGATTTGATTCTTACAGCTGATGACGTTGTTTTTGATCCGAAATGTTTGCCTCCCCCTCACAAATGTGATCATTGTCTAATTTCGTTTAACGTTCGTATTTCCACTGAAACACAGGTTATTCGACAATCTTATGATTTTAAAAAAGCAGATTACCTGTCAATTTCAAGGGAGTTATGCAATATCGATTGGCCACACATGCTACGAGTATACCCTAATGCCGATTTACTTTACAAGTTCTTTGTCTGTTTTATTCACGAACTTATGTACACATTTATCCCTCTTAAAAAAGTTTCCGTTGGTGGTATTCGAATACCGAGACATATAGAAAACTTGCTCAATCAGAAAGAGCGATTGTTTCCCTTGATCGATATTAGTGATGTGCATAAAGAAAAGTATAATTTAGTCAGCAGCTGGTTAAAAAGAGTCTCTGATAAGTACTATAGCAATGTAGAAAGAAAAATCATTGCTTCAGGCCAAGTTAGCCAGTTGTTTAAGTATATTAGTAATGGTACATCTCGCTCTCCTAGAGTTAACCACATTGTTACTGACCTAGAAGGCATAACTCACGTCAGTGATACAGATCGTGCAAATGCTTTTGTTCGTTATTTTCATTCTAATTTTATTCAAGATGATAACCGTTGTCAGCAGATTGATACTCAGTTTAACATTACGGATCCTTTTCCTCCCGTTGTTATTGATCCTTCAATAATTATGTCATTAATTGCAAAGTGGAAGGTCTCTTTCTCTCGCACACCTGATGGTTTACCAATGCATTTTCTGAAAGAGATCGGCCCTGCTATTTCGGTTCCGTTGTCCATAATTTTTAATAGGTCTATGTTGACTGGAGAAGTTCCATTCTTTTGGAAATGGTCCTGTGTCATTCCGCTACCTAAGGGAATGCCAAGTGATTCTTCTGTAAAAAACTATAGGCCAGTAAGTATTACTAGTTTTCCTTGTCGCATATTTGAAAAACTCTTAGTTTCGCATATGTTAGACTTTTCTCTCAAGAACAATTTAATACCCGTTGAGCAGCATGGTTTTCTTAAGAGTAGATCAAGAGAAACTGCTCTCCTTGGTGCTTTAAATGACTGGACCCTGGCAATTGAAAATGGCGAGAAAATCGATGTTGTTTATTTTGATTTTGCCAAAGCTTTTGACAGGGTTTCGCACAAGAAACTTATTGCAAAGTTAGAGTGTATGGGGTTCCCCGATTATGTGTGTCGATGGATCAAGAATTGGCTTGAGGACAGAAAAATGTTTGTCAGAACTGCAAACTCCACTTCAGAAGTAATGAACTGTATTAGTGGTGTGCCCCAAGGTTCAGTTCTTGGTCCTATTCTGTTCTCTCTTTTTACATCTGATCTTGCTTCGGTTTTACGAAATTCTGGTACTCACTTTGTCATGTATGCTGATGATATTAAGATTTATAGAGTAATCAAATCAGCTAATGATGTTGTTCACTTGCAACAATCAATAGACTTTGTTTATGAGTGGTCGGTTAGCTTTCAGTTGCCGTTGGCACCTCACAAGTGTCAAGCACTATATATTGGTGCTCGAAATCCCAAACCAGACTATATTTGCAATGGTACTGTAATTTCGAAGGTAACTGAAGTTAAGGACTTAGGCTTTTTTTATTACCGAAAATCTTAGTTTTTCTAGGCATGTGTCGTTTATTTGTAACCAGGCTCGAAAGAGGATGTTTGCCCTTTTTCGTACACTAAAAACTCACAAAGCAAAGATCCTTGTTCTAGCTTATTGTTTATATGTGAGGTCTATTCTCGAATCAGGTTCCGTTGTATTTAACCCGTACAAGCAGAGAGACAAATTAGCCTTAGAAAGAATTCAACGAATGTTTACCAAGCGTGTTTTTATGCGATCTCATTTACTTAGATATGCTGATACGCCCCCTCCCAGTGTAAGAAATGACGCTTTGAAATTAGATTTACTTGTGAATCGTAGAAAAAGAGCAGATGCTAAAATGCTACGAAAAATTTTAGCTGGGAAATGTGGTGCGAGCTTGCAGAGAATGTTCAAGTTCAGACCCTTTGCTTACTCTTCCCGTAGGGGCAGGAGTAGGATCGTTATTCCCAGAGCAACTAAAATGGTTCGTAGGCATTCATTTGTACATAGAACTTCTATTATGATTGAGGAAACTCCGCACTTAGCTTCATAGATTTCTGTATAATGTGTCACTTTATTTATTCTTCATTTTTGTATTTGTGCTACTGTTGACTGTTGCTTTACTCGACAAAACTGTACGTTGCATATATTTTTCTCATGAATTTTATGTGTGCGTAATAAATTATTATTATTATTATAGAATGGTGCACACATACTGACGTCATCATGTGTGTGTCACATGCTTCCTTGTAATACAAACTACAAAATGGTTCGTGTTATCACGCCCCGCAACTGTGATTTGATGGAGCGATGCGTTCGCGAACTGATAAGAGGAGATGCTGAACTATTCACTTCAGAATTTATGTTGGATGTCAGAGGTCATCAGCATGAAATTCCCACTCATTTATGTGTCTAAACATTGTTTTGTGGCTCTGAATAAGTTTCGATATTATCATCAATCAAGCATTCATTATGCGCAAAGGAACTCCTTAAAATAAATCCTTTAATTTGCATAATTTGGCTAAGAAAATATCAACTTCTATTTGTCACTTCAGACTGAGTTATTTCCGTCATATTCCTAGACATTACATGCACAATTAAATTAGTTTGATATTGGTGATCGTAATGTGTAATTTCGCATAGTTTTCTCCTCCTCATTGTAAGTAAATGCAACTTCTTGTATCCATATTAATGGGGGTTTCCAAGTATGCTGAAAATTTACAGTATTTTGGAATTATGCGAGAACATTTTTTTTTTCATATTAAATATGCCGGTTAGTGGCAAAATACGGTAGTATTAACGGAAACTCGCTGATTTTTTTGTGATACTTCGAAACCCCATAAAAAGGAGTTTGAACCACTACGCGATTTTGATGTAAAAAATATGTTAGGTATTTCTTTATGAGCGAAGCTAGCTGAAAACTATGCAATTTTCATTGTACACTGATCGTAATTGCATCGAATGCTGCGAAAAATTCAATTTTTGGGTGACCAATACAAATGCAACTAAATGAAGAAGTGCCCGACCGGAATTGATAAACAATTCACATAACCGCCATTTAATATCCAGTTATCTTTAATTCAGTCATCGGTCGTGAATTGCAAAATTGAATAATAAATAAAAAGGTATTCAGCCGAAGATCGCCTATGTGAAATTATTGTTCCGTTTTGTTTCTAAACCGCAAATTTGTACAAAGTTTGCCCTACAAATGTACTAGAAAATAAGGTCAACAATACACGCATGAATAGTTTATGAATCCTTTTAATCAAAAACATATTGCGGACATATTTTGAAAACAGTCTGTTTCACAATTTCCCAATAACATAGAAAACTAATATTTTCGATCACTAGTGTCAGATCAGAAAGGAAGTACTTCTACAAAGGCTGTAAAATTCGGAATAAAAAACTATAGATTCTTCTCACTAACTAACCTTAAATATCGGCCAGAGTCCCATATTCTTGATGGTTTCAAATATTCCCTGCACAGAGAAATGAGATTCAAAGTATACCGCCCATTATACTTCCATGTAAGTGTTTTGTTTTAATGTTCATAATCCGTCACTGCTGTGTCCCAATACCTGTCATTTGATGTCTTATTGTGACGGAGCTTGTTAGCGAAGCATTTTTTTGTTGTTGGGGAAGTATTCTCCTTTTTGTGAAATTAATTTCTCAAAATTTTTATTGTCTATTGTCATCATTACCATCTCGCTTCCACCATTTGAATTCCCGCTTTTCTTTCCTCCATACTTTGCAAGGGCAATTGATTTTGGAAATATCACAAAAATTTCATGAGAACGGTGGTTCCTACTGTTGCTTGACACTACAGAGTTAGCCTGTACGTGTGTACACGTGATCAGCTATGGCCTATTATCCAATACATGATTGTGATATCACATCATTTAACTCAACACTATTTCCGGTTGCATTTCCAGTTGGCCATATGAAATGCAACCAACACCATAGAGAGCTTGATTGACTTTTTTCATAGGATTGTGAGTGGAACCGGCCAATTTTTTGTTGTCAGGTCCTATATTTATGTGTATGTGGCGGGTCTGAATAAATAAATGAATTTTCCGAATCAAGCAAACAAATTGTGAAATGTGTATTAATATTAATTTCCAATCAAATGTATCGCGAACTGAAACATAGACCAGAAAGTAGTTGGCGCACAGTTTCATTAACCCGAATGGCTGCACTGGGACTAACTATAAGCATTCAGTACACATCAACCTGTCGTTTTCACGGTCCTCGTTGAGAATGAAGAGAGAATGCCTTTATAAGTAAATTTCGCGAAAGGTTCTTCCATCCCTTCTCGTTTTCAAACTGACTATAAAAAATAGTATTGTTTAAGTTTGCTTGCTTGTTAGTTTATTAATCGCCTCACTTTTTCTGTGATTTGTTTCTGATAACAAATCGTTTTTTTTTCTGAATACTCGCAAAATCAACTTATATTTCTGCCAATAATTCGATGAGAGTCTCATCAATAGTGGAAGTTCACATCTCGCGAAATATTTGGTATTAGGCATATTGTTCGTAGGTATTGACCCTCGTGTGAAAATTCTCCATTATCCGTTTTTTTTTAAATTTTTGTTTCTTCGTTCGGTTTCTACAAGAACATTTAGTTACTGGTGATATAAGTTATTGTTGGAGAATCGTAGTGGTCCTACTGACCACATCCCTTTAACACTATCCATTCCCGTTTTGTCTTCAATTGTCACATTCCTTTGTAAGAACCCTTCAAACTTTGGCTTCGCTGGTTTCCAAAAAACATGGTAAATATGACATCGTGTACAAGTTATATAGCACCTTAAATTTTAAAACTTACACACAAGATTGTAGGCTTCGGTATCTAGAAATGTTTCGTCCTGTACTCTCAAAAATTTAAAGTTATATATCGACCAGGGTAAAAACGCACCTAGGTAAAAGAACTGGGGTATTTTTACGAATTACAGTTAACTAGTAACTAGTCCACCCATAATACGATGAAATCTATTTCCACGCCAGTCGATCCATACAAGCTGTGCAATATTATGATTGGTTATCAGTAGTAAGATCAGCTTATAGTACAAACTACATTTGATAAAAGGATAAACGAGCGTGTTAAAGCCGTATCAATAAAATAACATGTTTCGTTGTACCGATAAAATAACACCACAATTAATTTACTCTTTCATTCAGAATTATCAAAAAGGACATTTATTGACTAAACAAGGCCATATCATTGTTTACTCGTTATTCTTAGTGGGATGAGAAGAAAACACTAAACTAATAGTAATTATGAGGATTCCCTAATTATAATTTAAGCTAATTAATTTTTATTCTATCCATTTGATGGTTTGACTGTGTTCCCAGTAAAATTACCTGCCTGTACTGTAGCTAGGTAAATGTTGTGAGTGTCTAATTTGAAGCTCTTTATTTATAATATAGATCTGGGGGCCATTTAATAATACTTCCTTTTTGCATGATTAGATTGATGTGAACAGTATGAATAATATACGTTGTTGCTATGAATTTCTAATATTCGCTTTGCTAGCGGGCTGTTATTAGTTATTAGAGTGAAGAGTACAGCAGGAACCAAATATAAACTAGCCGTACAGGTAGGATACTATTTTAAACAAACGGATTGGCCTCGATGTGCACCCACAAAATGCAACAAAAAGTTCGTGGGGTCATTAAAAGTATGTATTATAGATGTGACGTAATCCATTTGATTTTCATAAAATGCCAGTGTGGCCCATATTAGGAAACAGTAAATAGCACGTGGATGTTTGAGTATATATATGATCCTCGCATATCCCTTCCCTGAATGGGCAACCCCTCTTGTTGACCGGCGACTACTCGAACTAGCATTGCACTACTACTTTTCGATATTACTGCTCTGTTTTTCAATCGTGATGTTTCAAAATATGAGCACTGCGTTTGAAAACTGATCGTTTTCTCGCGCAGTTCATTTACAAGGCTGATTGAAAAGTTTTCTTCCTTAGCTTTTTGGTTAAGAACACCAAAATTCTTTCTTTACCAAACTCGACGAGTTCGCGTTTTGTTGATGGAACGTGACTGATCTATTATTTTCTGCAATTATGAGCACACATATTTAGCAGCATTCCACAATTCCATTTAGCAGATAAGTTCAAGGAAAAATCTTAAACGATCGGTAACAAACCGATTTGTTGTAATTTTAAACGACTAAACTTCATGACTGATCAGCAATTCGCCAAAGGACTGCGCTTTTTGTGCGGGTTCGGAAACAGCGAGAGGTTCCCTGTTTAGAGCAATCAATCTCTCAACTATCCCCTTATTTTTTCATGATTATGGAACTGTTCGTGAAGTTGGTACAGTTTGGTGCACGCTACGACACAGTACCTATAGATTACTAGCAAACTCACTAGCAAACTTAAATGAACAGAACAGTAGAGAATAGTAGTGAGTTTCCCCAAACTCTCCAATCACTGAGTTGAGTATGATATCCTAATACTCGCATGCTGCCTTTTTGTTGGGTGCAATCGAACTGATATTCGGCTTCGATGATGAATTGTGTAAAGTTTTCCGTGTTTTATTCTTCAGTGCAAGCTTGCAGCTCCCTTTCCCAGTTGATAAAAGATGAAAGTTTCGGAATGATAAAACTGTCACCACAGCCACAAATCAATGCTTTCTTTTTGTTTTGTTTTGAAATAGACAGCCAGTGCGGAACAATAGCCTGTTATGCTATTACACTATGGCAATGATGACCTTGATCGCCCAGCCGCTTACTTTTCCTGTTGACGTTGCCAACGATCAAAAGAACTGTGGAATCACATATTTGATCGGGAAAACTACTATATGCGTTCGTTCTCGAGATGGAATAAAACAGGATGATTTCCCTAATCTCACTATAGAGTCTTCGGTTGTTACAATTTAAACTTTTCATTGTTTTTATCTGAGAAATTTTCCATCGATCCATGCTCGCAACCCATTTAGACTTCCGGTGTATTTCCGCATCATCTTCTAATAGCAATCCTTCTCTTTTTTTATCTTCGTTTGGATAAGATAATGAATGATGAAGAAGAGACGTTTCCAATTTGAGACCTATTCCTTGTTTTCTGAAATAGTTGATCTGCCAGAGTTTGGCGATCAAAATGATGCGGCTTGACGTGTACGCTGCACGCATATGATCATACATACAGTACGACTAAAGGGGGCGTTTGAAGAGTGTAGAGAGAGGAGAGAGAGAGAGGTGATTGGATGATGACCAGGAAGAACGTTCATTTCCTAGAGGGAGTTTAGGAGATGATCAAGACAAAGGGGAGTGGATATGGGAGAAGATGAGAGCACGGAGATGATAGAAGCGTGATGAGCGCGTGCTAGGGAAGCGATACGGTTTGTGTCTCTGGTAAAATGGATCGACCGTCTAATCGGCACTCCCTGTCTTTATATAGTTTCCCCTCCCCCTTATTAGACGACAATTGCTATCTTTTCCTCGAAACAGCCCCCCAATCGTGATCGATTCATTGATTGTTTGAACAACATTAAGGTGCACTCATGATGCATACATGCAATTTCTTGTCCAGAAATTTAGATACCTTCTTGTAGAGTTGAGAAAAATTTTGTTCATTGACACCGTATATTCGTCCATCTGCTACGAAGTATGCTACTACACAATATGCGTAATTCGTAACGAATTCATGGAACATAGCACTTTGCACCCTAACCGATGCAAGCTTTTCGGTGCACTGCGTACAGCTTGACCCTGCAACGTATTGCGCTGTCAGCACCGCTTAGTGAATTGTGTTTCTGTCGGGCGTCCGCATAGCCAAAAAAAAGGGTCAAACGAAATTTCCAGGAAATGATATATTGATGCTCAAAAAAAAACGCAAGTGTTCACGTGAATTAATATATTTTCGCTTTTATTTGCGTGGAAAATCGTCATACCTTCCTATATTGATCTAACTTATCTTATTTTTCGTGAACACGTCCAAGTACGTAATGCATGTGCTGTTGTGTACTTGTTACGTTTGCTGCAGTTATACTGTTTCATGAAGGTAGTAAAGAAATAAAAACCACAGGTACTGCCGCGAGATGCTATTTAATTCGTGGGCATACTGTGGATTTTTTGGCAAGTGTTTCTTAGTGTTTACTTTTTAGGCTTATGACCATCACTATATGAATCAAGTTCACTTTCGTTTTGGTGAGTGCTGCTACACTAGCATTGAACTTGCATCAATTGTCTAATACGTTCAAAGAAGGAAGTCGAAAAATATCTAGTTTGTTGCTCAAAGTACTGATTCGCTGTAATTGGTGATCGAAATCTAATCAAATTGGGAAAATGTTAACAAGGCGAAAAAGCGGCCGTACCTGCACTTCGTTTCCGTTACCCGTGGTGGAAAGGGCGGTAGTCTTGTCTATACTATACATGTTGGTTTTGTCCATTCAAAGCTTTAATTAGTTGACTGGTCAAGAATCCGAAAGCCAGCAGTTGCACTCTCGTACTTGAAATTATATTTTATTTAAAATGTTGATCATCGATGCCGTTATGAAATAGCGGAACGCAGAATGAATAATATTTCCTAGCAATCTCTGAATTTTGGTTTCTGCCTTTATTTCATTAGATTCTAACCTAACGTTTTGCTTTCATCTCCATACATGCATTAGTACCTATATCTCAGTTACTTATTGCTAGAAAGGTGTACGCCCATTAAACTTTCTTTTGTATTGTTATTCTGCAGATTTCACAGTCCAAAAAAGTATATTTTTAAACGATCTGCTGCGGATAACGTCCGCTTATATCACGTGCCAATTGAGTTCGAGAGTTATTTGCCAACTTTGACCACCAATATTTAGACGCCTCGTTGTGGAGCGCGGGTAGTAGCAAATTGCCCTATTACACAAAGTGTGAGGCAGGGCGGTGCACGAGCTTGCTCCGTTGCGTTTAACGCGCTTTGCGCTGATCAGAAACCAGTGACGATTAAATGGCTATTCAACTATGCGCTACAGTATGCATAAAACTCAATTGCCACTTTACTCGACCTTTATTTGTTTGGCATGATATTGGTAACAAGTGTATATTTCTCATATTGTGTCACCTTTCTTAAGTAACGCTTCAAAATAGAGGAGTGGTCCACATAGTTCTTGGAGTAGCTGGCGGTCGGTGGTCTCTCTACCGCAACATTTATCGCTCTCGCATGTTTTCGTAGACAATAGATAAAGAAATCTCAGTGATCAAACACTTTTTCTCATTTGTTAATGAAATCCGTCGATGAACAGCTATTTGTGGACAACTTATTAAGCATGACTCACACTGTCCATACGTCCTTACAGGTTTTCAGAATGAGACTGATAAATAGGCTAATGGTAAGAGACATCGTCGGCACTTTCTAACCGTCGCCACAGATTACGGTCGAAAAGACGAACTCGATCTCATTTTGCTCCCATTGTGTAGGTGGACGAAAGAATACTGTCGGAAACGAGCCTTTTTGGTTCAGCATTTCCTCCAAATCATCTTTTTTATCACCAATTCACCCAGTTGTATTGATTTCAATCTCTTCATTTTTATCGTCATACAATTATTAGGAAAGCTTGTTGCAATTACCCAACACCTTGGTTCACCGATACCCATATTGTCTTGTGAGACGATTACCCCAGGCCACCCACTCTTTTATCGATTCAATTCAACCGGTTATTTCAACCCACGCATTGAATATAAACATGATTTCATGTGGGCAACAATGAGGTTGTGCTGTTATTGATATAAGGGGAGTAACTTTCCATTTGTTTACTCCTATAGCACGTCTTATCAAACGGTGAAAAATCACTGTATGTGACGGTCCTCAGAGAAACGGTTCTAGTTATCTAGACGACTGGTTTTCGAGTGTACCCACAGAATTCTACACCGAATACCCAAAATTATGGTTTATAGTCCGAGAAAATAAAATACTTTCTTTGTAATCGTTGAAAGTTTACACAATTTAACGCCCTTTGAAATTATGCTGATTATGGTCTTGTGTTTGAATATCAAATGCAATTTTTTGTTAACAATTGTACTCATATAAATAAACGTAAACTGGATTAATGTTGCGGTCTCAATGCTTTTTGATATTCCTTCTGTGAGATTTTTCTGGATTGTTTTCCCCTCCTCTTATAACTTTGTTTTTAGGGAGCGGGTCGGATATATTTCTACATTAGTATAATATAGCGTCCATTTTGATTTGATTATTTCATTGTTTGCAGACCCGGCTGTCGCGAGGCTGTCCGTGTTTGGTAGGTAATTGGATGGTGACCAGCATACGTCTTTATCTGCTCGCTGCGGTTATATCATTCTGCTCCAACTGGCAGTTTGCATTTCAGGCATGTCTTTTTTACTAGCGTGATAGCTGCACTTCACTCTTCCGAATCTGAGGGTAGTGTTCTGGTAGAATGCACCTCGTTTGATTTCACCATTGTTCAATTGCGAAAAATGTCTGCTAATACTCCGTATTTAGATCACGTATGTAAATACGTCCGTCAAGACTTTCTACGACCTCGCCGATAAAGCATACCAGAACTTCAAAGGATGTGAACGAACAAGTGACAGGTGGGTGCGCAGCCGTGTGTCCTTATTGAGCTGAGAAAAAAAACCTTTGACTTGTTTTGTTTTGTAATATCCGGGGATATTTAAATATTTATGCCGCGTAATTGTATAAAATAAGTTTGAAACCTAATCAGTTTCCTGTGGTCGCTTCATACGTCAGTTCGGGGGTATGCTTGTCCCTGATCGAGCAAAACTTGTCATAATGGGGGAATGATTAGTGTGACAGATGGGTAGCGAGCGATCAATTGTCTATATTCGTCGCTGAGACCGATGCACTCAGAACGTCATCATCTATTCGCATTTGATCATAAAATGATATCCTTTTCAACATATTGAGCTTTTTGTAAGTGTTACAAAGAAAACAACACCTGAACCTTGACGTCAAGACCAGTATCGATCTTTGTCGCTCTCGATACTTGATCGTTCTTTTTAAGCAAAGTGCATTTCGAAATGATAATCACGATCCTCCTTTATTGGTAAACACTACGTGATCTAAGATTTAGAGAAATCAACGTGTATGTAAGTTACAGTAAACACGGAAAGGGCGATTTGCCAAGAAAAAAAGTGCGTGAACTTTAACTGTAAATATAAAACAAAGAACATATTAACACTGTCGTTTACGAATGTATTTCCAAATAGGCAGTAAATATGCAAAACTATCTTTCAGCTGCCATTTGCCCAACGATCAGTGGTCGGAACAATGGAGTACAATCGTCTCCAGTTTCTATCCGGGGACGATTGTTGGATTCCTGGCGGTAATATTAAAGAGACAATTAGTACTTACTAATTAATTGATCATTGTATCATTAGACTAATTAGCTGATGGTTTTTATGCAAGGCGCCATCGATTGACTAGACGATAGCCAGCAAAGCAGTTTTAGAATTCCGATTTGAAAAAGATCATATCGTCCAGGTGCCGTTCATCGTTGAGAGAATCGGAGTGAAATCGACGATGGTATCCATGAGTTTCTGTGCTATTGCCGGATGCATTGTGCACTTCTTTGCCTCCTTCGCTGTGAACAATGGTGAGCGAAACTAAATATTATATTAAGAAGCCCTTCCCTTGATTGGTTGAGTCCTTGATTATTAGTGAGTGTGAAGTGTGATTTCAGTGCGTTAAGAGTAAAATTTCTGCCCTTTTGTTAATAATTTATTTTCAGAAATTAATATAAGCGAAATCGCTAGAGCATTACATAGTGTATGATGTGGTTTCCATTTCCATCATTTATAGAAATAATACTTAGTTACTAGAAAAAGAATAGTTAATTTAGTTTGAACGTGTTCTTTTAGAAGCAGTCACACAATTTTTCAAAACACTGCCTTATGGCATGGGTAAGTACACGTGATGCAGTGTGTATTCGGAAAACTAAAACACACATAACAAACACCTAGACTCGCACGAGTTTGCTTTTGTGCACTTAACACATGTACTAACACGAAAATTTATGAATGTACTATAAATGTTATCGAATACTGCGTTTCCCTAACTGGAAGAGGGTTTTTCGCAATACACTTGCAAATTATGGCGTGCACAATCTTAAGAAGGCATGAACATGTCAGTCACCGGAATAATTACATATTCATTTAGGTGGATTCATGTTTGACTTGACCCTGATCATCGGTCGTTTTCTGATTGGATGTCAGTCTGGTACTTCGTTATCACTGCTTCCCCTCTATATTATGGAGATCAGCCCTCTAGCAACTCGGCCCTTTCTCAACACATTTCAGGTGAGGAGATCAGAGTCTCCTGCTTCGGCTTACATTAGGTATGGATCAGCGCGCTAAAGTTCAATATTTGGAACCTTGATACATTTTTTAGCAAGTTGCGCAAGCGATGGGCACCCTTATTGGACTTTTGATCGGTTCGGAAGCCATTATTCCACTCGGTGAATGGAGATACTTTGTACTGCAATGGGCCGCTCTTCTGCCCACTCTTTTGTTCGTCATCGTTCTGTCCTTCACACCAGTCACTCCTGTGCAACTACTCAAAGAGGGAAAGGCAATCGATAAAGGTTGGCCAATTGCATAGGCATAAGAAGCACTTGCATGTTGCAAGGGAAGTGTTTGTTGCTTTGAGGTATCGTTATGTAAGCTGGTTGTATCTATTTATTACTCTCCAGTGATGTCGTCACTTCGTTATTATCACGGTGAGACGAGCAACTTGAAGGAGGTGGAGAGTGAAACTGCCCAAGCAACGAACACCAAGTATGATAGCACAAAGTGAGTCCGATTGATTAATGAATGCTTGTTCAGCAACAGATATTGTTACAGATCATGTAAATTTGATGGACATTAATGAGGAAGAATAATCATAGAATGTATAGATGCATGCTTGAATTTAGACCAAAGGGAATGCCTCGTGCCACTTGGAAGGGTTTCCTGATTGGAGCATGTGCTGCAATGAGTTATTCATTCACAGCTGACGATCTGATTGATACATTCTCGGCACAGATCTTGCATGTGAGTTTTAGTTGATCAATATTTATTGTATTGTAGAATACATTGAGTAAATAAAAAATTAGAGCACTAGTAATAAAGAAATTTTTCATTGTTTGTTTTAGAAATCACCAATGACGAATATTACATCCGCAGGAGATCTAATCGACGACAGTGCAGATAGGATATCTGTACTAATGGGAGCCATTCTGTTGATCGGAAGTGTGTCCGGAACTGTTTTGGTACGTTCGCAACTTGAAAGTGCATTACGACATTCTTACAATCAAAGATCGTGTGAGTATTGAGACTACCGTCATTGGTGAATGTGATCGTCCATATTAGCTACCCGTTAAATCTACTTACAATTCGTTAGTGCTTTTCAGATCGATCGCTTCGGGCGCCGGCGTCTGCTGCTCTTTGGTCTTGTCGGATCAGCCTTCTCCAATGCCGTCACCGTGTGGTTTTCAAAAAGCCCAGTAATTGTAACCCTTGGATTCGCTGCAACCAAACTATTCATTGGTTAGCAATCTAAGCTTCATGAATTTATGCATGCTCTTTCGTTATAAGGGAAGACAGACAGTTCTGAAAAGAGAGTTCGGAAAGAAATCCAAAAGTGTTGTATTTTCAGGAGTCGGTGCTGGTGCACCTGCATGGTTCCTCACATCTGAACTCGTCCATCCCCACTACATGACTCTCCTGCAGTCTCTGTCCACAGGCCTTCTCCTCATGTCAACGGCATTTGCCACCTTCTTCTATCTGCGGCTGGAGTTGTTCATTGGAAACTGGAGTTTCTTTGTATTGTCATCGGCGCCAGCGTGCCTCCTCGCATTTGTTTTGTGGTTGTTCCTGCCGGAGACGAAGGTGAGTGAGCAACACAGTGCATTTAACGAGTAATTCGTCTGGAGTTGTTTTAACGGAGCTTCTATCTGCACCGTACATCTACACTTAAGTTAAAGCTCAAGACTATTTTTCCAGGATCGCACGAATGAAGAAATACAGACGATTCTTGCAAAGACAACGTTCTCTGGTCTCGCAAAGAAAAATACAAAAATATCACCGGTATATGGAAGCCTTTGAACTACGGCATAATAGATAAACGAGCTTTTAAGAGGGATTTATTTGAGATTTATGTTTTGTTGTGTAATTTTTATCAGGCGTGTATTTTTGGTAACTATCATTTCTTGCATTTATTCGGAAACGTTTACCAGTTTTGGACCAACCCTTCCATAAAGCGGCGCCACTGTGTGCCGCGTTCCCCCAAACATCCGAAGGAACATCGGGGTCATTAACCAGCTTTACATTTACTAAACTCTTTCTTTCTATCCATGTATAAGTTGCATCATTACTTCTTATCGTTAGGTAAATAATTAGTCGATTGTATGTATAAACTATAAACATGATTACACTCGTAGATCCACCAATGAATTAACATAAGTGTCACTAGGCTCATCAACTTTTCTATATACACGTGAGTCGTCAATCAATATTGACGAAAATTCAAAATTTCATTTCTAATTTGTTTATTATATTATATGTTTTTTGTTTGCCATTAGAGCACTATCTACGATCAATACCACGTCTCTTCATCTTTGTACATAATAAATTGATTGAACTTGTTTTTCGTATTATTGAAGCACTTTATTTGCAGAATAAAGAAAGCTGAGAAAAGATTTGACTACAAACATGTGTACAACTAGGCCGAAGTTAGATGCTGCCACGTGCATATGCAGTGGCAGTCTAACAAGAGATAGGCAGATTAATAAAAGCTAATAACATCAATAACATGAGTTAAATTAGACTGAAAATGCCGTTGTATATATTTAAAAACAATACAAAAATGTACTACTCGAAAAACAAATTGAAGCTGAAAGTGCCAACGAAAAGTGTTATGACACACAAAATAGCGATAGCTCTAACACCATTACAGCGCATACCAGCCAGGTACATAGTTCCACGGTGCCTGCTGTGCATAAATAGTTTACCGATGGGACATCGATATTATGCTACGTCTACCATATGTATCCAGGAAGGATCAATTATTCATCAAAATTAGTAAATTCAGTTGAAAACTTTAGTTAATGACAATAACTACACTCTGTTGAGATCCTTCCTGTTGGGAAGACATTGTGGCACACTACGATTCCACTTTCCCGGTCCAATACAGACAAGCACATTGTCCGAATTCAGTTTGTATTCATTTGACGGACAGAAAAATACGATTTTCTCGCCAACAAGATAGTAGTCCTGAAATCAAGGAGCCACGTGAAACGTTTAGTTTCGTTGTTCTTTCGAATTACCGTAATAAATGATTGGTTGACGGATTCAAACTAATTAATCTATATTGACTCATATTCCGGCTAGGCTAAGTTGAATAAATTATTCGAACCTTTGATGAAGTAGTTGTCTCGCCGTGAGCCGGCCGTCCTGGATGCTTGCAATAAGGTGTACCTGGATGTTATGGCAATTCATCAATTTTCATTAAAGATGAACTAAAAATTGAACCGTTAGCTGCATGTGAAACAAAAATTTGCGCAGCCGGTTGGTCCAAACGGGACAGTGCATGAAGCAGTGCTAGGCTCCTTTCACAATTCAAGCAACTTCCTTTCACCCCCCCCCCCCCATCTGTTTACACCATCTACATCACGACTAATGGCTAGGTGAACTTACAGCTTGTCTGCTGTTCCGTCCATTTTCCGTTACTTTGGCACATTACGAAGTCGCTCCCAGTAAGTAGATGACTGTCACCACAACCGAACATTACGATATCACCCTAAAGCGAAGAAGTTACGCCCCAGTACTGCTACACACGATGAATCTAAAACGTCTAACTCCACCTTTTTGTAAAGTTTCTTCGGTCGTCCAATAATAAAACCGTTTGATGGAGGTCGTACTTCCAGACACTCAACAACTAAATAAACAACTTGTTAGGAATCAGTTAAAATCAATTTCATTTATCACTGTGACGCAGATTAATACTTAGTAGATAATTTTTTTTTTCAAATGGGTCCCTCAAAATTTATCACGTTTAAAATAAATTAAACAAGGAGGTTAACGTAGTAGGAAAGTCACCAGCACAATGTGGTTGTTTATCGCTCCATAATCCACTCGCTGTGCAATGAATATGCTCATTCCCGATAAGAGTAAAACCTTTCTTGCAAAAGAATTGAGCGATCCCACCTGAGATTATATTGTAAAACATAAAGCTGTATTTCATAATAAAAATTCACTGAATTACCCTACAAAGAAGGAATAATCTGCCATAGAATTAACGATGTTTTCCTTATTTAAATCTGCAATAAAGAAACACTATATATTAACGAAGCATGGAATAAAAAGCCCACTCTACGTACTTCTTGTACAATAGAAGTGACGGACATACTTCCTGCGAATGGATTAGGAAACAATGCGAAAAACAAAAGAGTACATTTTAGATGAAACTTTAAGTAGTGTGTGATGATCTAGATTAAGTATTTTGTCACCTTGAAGTGAAAAATAGCGTCTGTGACTCGCTTGCGGCGATTATTTTGCATCGCGATTATTTTCAAACATAACTCGCCAAATTTGTAAGAAGACACTGTTGCCACAAGATTGGGAGTCGTTAGCATCAGTGGCGGACATTGGATTGCTAAAAACATCCACTTTCGAATTAAAATATTCCATCTTTTGGAAGCATACAGCATTCCTCTTTTGGACTTCATTATTTTGGTTGCGCTGTTTTTCTTTCTACATAAAGCTACCCGGAAATGCGGTGTGTGTGACAATTTCATAATTCCACCGTTTGAAAAATCAAGAGCGTTTTCGAAAATTATTTATTTATATTTACAGTAAACGTGGGAAAATAATAAACCAGTTGACACGCAACCTTACCGAAAATTCAGATCCGTAGGAAAATTGTTAGAAAGGGAAATAACATTGACATAGGATATGTGCAAGAGGAGCGGTCATAACACTTAAATCTTGAACTCGAAATTAACTACGAAAACAATGACGCGAAAATGCAAGCGTCCTTTAAATGGCTAAAAATAAGCTCATTGACTTTTCTGCAGAGGACATTGCTATAATATTTCTACAGTAAGGATGCATTCTAAAGTAAGGGGGACATGGTTCTAGGTAATATACGTTCAAGGGAATATAGATGAACACTATTCCCTTCGACGTCGCTTTCTCTGTGTGGAATCAGCATCCTCATCTGAATGTCCTCCATGGTTTTGGTTTAGTTCTTCCGTGGGTCTTCGTCTTGAAGCAGGTGAAGAGTAAGTATTGTCTTCTGCGATATCAGGCAACCAAACACTATTGGTACCGACAATTGAGCCATTCCTGAAGTACAGAAAACATTAGCAGGCACCAATTAACGAAGTCGTAGTGTTGACGTGGTTGACCATTGTATACAATGCCTTGTGAGAATGAACATTCTCTGGCAGGGGAAGCTTATGTAAACAAGGCCAAATTTTTTTTTGAATAGGAAGCTTCTGCATAGTTGAACCCTGGAAGTGTGTTAGCTTACAGCAAGTATTAGTATATAACGGGTATAGTACAAAGTTGAACTAACAACATATAGCTGGGGCCAGGCTCATCCTCAAGTGATGGGCTGCTGTTGGTCTTCCTGGGGTCCTCTATAGGTACGTTGCCCTCGCGAACCGTCTCAACACCATCGGATGCGCTGTTTTCTGTTGATTGGGTTAAAAGAAATGGGTCTCTTTCTCCATTTTCGATGTGTTCTGATTCATGTCCAAGAATCTTAAAAAAAATTAAATTCATACAATACACGCTCTACACAATTGATGGACATTATGAATAATTAGAAAATACTCACCGTACACGTCGTTTCTACGTATGACAAACAACACCCCACACTGGTGATAAATGAAACGTTCTAGTCCCTCGCTGAAAGTTCAAAAGCACTCACCTCATATCCAATAAATGCATGTTTTCCTGGTATTTTGTAGATGAAGTTGTCATTGACAACAGTGTCCCCGTGGTCTCCAAGGAGGAGTCGTGGATCGAACTCGTCATAAGGACGCCCAGGGAATAAATCGCTGTCCATATGACAGTACACATCCTCCACTGGCAATTCGGGAGGAGAGCCAAGTAAGTGACTCATTGATACCCACCTAGAATTGTATTTCTAATTAGCAAATAGCATCTATATACCGAAATGATTAGGAAAATGAGAGTGAAACGAACACCATCAAAACATCCAATATTAGTCGATACAATGAAATGACATTCTGGGGAAGTAGCATTAGCTTATGAGCACGTGACACAAATATACTTGTATGCTTAACATGAATATTCCCACCGGAATCTGATTAAAAGATGATTTACCACATTTTGTTTTCGGCTCGTGAATTTAATTGGACGAAAAAGGTCCAATTTTTCTGAACCAAAAATTCAGAAAATTGTATGAAAAAACAAGCGCCCAAATCCAATGAATGGATACAAAGAAAGGGAGAAGATGTATTTGTAAGATTATCGAACAAGTATTCGAAGAATCCCTTGCTTAAAAAAGGAAATATTAAAAAACGCAGGCAGCCAAGGTTGAACAATGATCAGAAGCGGATTAGCACATCATAATCAATTCCTAAATTATAACATAATCTTTTCCCCGGAAGCCCTAAGCGAGGCCACTGAAAATAGAATTTACCGTTTGAATAAATAGAGTTAGTTAAATGAGAATCAGTTTCTACGTACTGTATCACTATAGAACTCTTTAAAGGAAGTTAGGCGTAAGAAATTAGTGTACGCTGATACTTAATCCATAGAAGACAGAACGTTTTAAATATCAGAGGAGATATTTAATTTATGGCGGCTGCAAAATACGATCAGTCTATAGCGAATATTTTTAACGAGCAAATACAAAAAAAATGCTTACTACATCGATAACTTTGCGTCACATTGCAAAAAGAATACAAATACAACTAGAGAAAAGTGGGAGTCACATTTTTATGCACACATGTAAATAAGCTTCCTTGGCATAGTTATACATGCAACGTCTAATATCTAATTTTCGTTGAACTGAACTTTGTTGGCTGCTGATATATTTACTAAATAAGGAATTATTAATTTGAAGTTTTTGCAATATATATTCGAATGAGAGGCGCACAGCAATTAAGAAACTCGTGAGCATCAGTAATGCTAGATGTGTTGCGTTTTTCTCTCTAAATCTAGAATTGTGTGATGAATTATAATCAGACTTATTTCCTTGGTAACGAGATTCCGTTTAATCATATTTACGTACAACACAGGTGATACAATAGGGAGTTCTAGATGAAATTAGCTTTATTTTTGACAGTTGTTATAGTGCGAAAGGGAATAAAAGGGAAAAAACTAGCTACAATACTGAATGCCAAGTTGCAGAGCAAATTGCAGAGCTTTTATTAAAAAAATAGAACACAAAAAAAGTAAGCGAGCCTCATGTTGTGGCGGACCCTCTGTAGATCCATCACAGAAGATTACATATACTCACTAGTAACCCACCAAGTAAGCAAAGTAGAAAAAGTATTCATGTGAGCAGAGAGTTTGTGTGTGAGAGAAAGAGAATCGCGTTGGATAGAATCCCCTTTTTTTCTTTTCAGTCGGGAATTACGAGGCTTTCTCTCCTTGTCCCGTCCCTCGTTTTTCTCTTCTACGTCTTCTTTAGGGTCTCTCACCTCTTCGTATCCCTCTCTGCCGATGATGGCGCGAAGTAATTTGTTGTTACGTCGACGAGCTATGAGCCAACAAGGCAACGTTCCGCTAGGGGCTCTTCTCATGCTGATAGCTGTCTCTGGACAGCGCCTTTTAGATCACTATATGTCCTGTGGCATACTTAAAGGGATGGGTTCACTACAAAATCACCTTGTTTTTATGCTTTGCTTTGATTGTACAAAGGAAAACTTAAACAAAGAGCATAAAAAATATTCCTTGAATTATTCCCTAGGGAAGATATTAGGTAAAAAAAGGTGAGTATTGATCTTTTTCCGATAAAGTTGTACTGCAAGATAAACTAAGGAAGCTAAGAGATATGGCTGAAACACACTGTTTTGAGCAAAATAAACTGTAGTCTTCATCGTTTATTTCACATAAAACAATGAAAAAACAGTGTGTTTCAGCCATATATCTTAGCTTCCTTAGTTTATCTTGCAGTACAACTTTATCGTAAAAAGATCAATACTCACCTTTTTTACCTAATATCTGCCCTAGGGAATAATTCAAGGAATATTTTTTATGCTCTTTGTTTAAGATTTCCTTTGTACAATCAAAGTAAAGCATAAAAACAAGGTGATTTTGTAGTGAACCCATCCCTTTAACTCGCTCTTTGGATAGCACGCACGTTCGACATCAAGCTTTGCACTTTGCCCGCTCGTCTCATGATTCCCTTTGTTCTATATTTTGCTAAGAAGGTCTGACGCGATACCCAGAAGGACGCAGTCGAGCTTGTTTGATAAAGAGAGCATACACTTTTGGATGCAATCAGGGGATTTCGTGAAGCCTGTCTTTGATTGTTTTAAGCTAGCGGAGGATGATTAAATTCGCTGTGTCTAATCAGACCATATTCCATAATAAAATGGCTTTGCGTTCATAATTTACAGAACGTTCGCACTTCTGCCTCTTTCTAAGGCTTGTCTAATCTCTCAGCATCTCTAAAAATCTCGGTCTCCGCTCCCTCTCCTTCCATCCTGTGTCCTCTTCGTCTTCTCCGTCTTCAGCAAACTAACGATCTAATTGAATTTCTTCGAATCGTCATCACGAAGAAAGAGCAGGAAAATGTTCTTTATGCATACGAAAAATGCTCACTATGGAGCGTGGTCGTAGGTGTACTGGATGCCATATTTGGATCACCAACAATGTTTGATTTCGATGAGAATAATTAACGAAACGGAAAAACAGATGTGAGAGAGAACACTAATGTGTGAATCAAAAAAGTGAGATATCGGCCCCATTGCGTGCATTATTAATTAATCGCTAATGCTATTTGGCTTCGGGAATGAAAAGAGTGAAAGTTCTGTTGCTTCTGCCACCCACTTGTTGCCAAATTCTATACACAACCCAAATTCTGTTGACGAGCCAACCTAATTAAAGTATGCAAGTGTGCCAGCGAAAAAAAAGGAACACAAAACAAACACTATATGAAGTAATTCAGAAAAAGGAAAAATTCATCCTTGGTTGCAAAAAGGCATCTTGCAGAATCACTGAAGGTGAGGAATAGGAACAAGAGCCAAAAATGAGTGTTGCATAAACGAATAAAACAAAATAAAAATAAACTTTCAGCAAGTGCCAGGAAGATTATAGTGTTAAAAAGAATTGGGAAAATCGCTGGTTGATGTGCTACAAAAAGTACACGTTGAAAATCACGGCAGATATTGGGATTCAAAATTGGGTGTTTGGTTTCGACTTCTTTTTGATGCAAACATAGCTTTTCTGTGTGCAATGTGATATCCTTTCTCTTATTGGCAGTAAGAACATATGCAGGCATATATCAGTACACACGCCACCTGAGACAACTAGAATGGTGTGTTGTGTTTTATGATGTCAGGAGCGTGTGGTGATTTATAACCGAAATCGGTTTCTTAGGCTCGTTGTGATATTCTTTTTTAGCATAAATGAGATGGCGTACCATTGCATCGTGGTGGCATGTGGCTCCATTGTCCGTCACTCTGACATGCTGATGTGCTGGGGCCTTGCACCCGATACCCACTGGGACAAGAGAACTGAGCAATTGTGCCTGAACACAAAAATATGACTTTTACAAGGCTACTAAAAGAAAGAAAAATTATAACTGAACATTTCAATAAAATACTCCAAAACATTGAACAAGGCTTTTCGAATGAGCTGTTCGCCTCAATTGAAATAAACTTACCGACGAAAAAATTCCTTTGTGTGAAGTATACAAACAAATGGGACGAGTTTTGTAATGGGGCGCATCTGACATCTAGAATCCATTCACAGTATTACAATTAAAATTAGATAATCCCGTCATTCAATCAGAAAAAGCTAAATAGCGGACCGGGAAGAGGCTACAAAGTGAAGAGGAAAGTCATGAACATAAAAGATACTTTCAATTCGCAGACGAACAGATTGCCGTTTTCCTTGTGGAGTGATGCAGTGGAATATTCCAGCGTCTTCTGGCTGAGCTCCAGCAACAGAAAGCTGAAATAATTTCGCATTTTATTATTCCGATCGCATAGTGTGGGTTCACCTGAGAAAAATAAAGAGACAGCAATAAGAGTATAGTAAAATGGTGGATTAAAACACGCCTATCTTGACGAGAGCAAGCATTATCTGGCGGTACAATAAAGTAAAGAACAAACTTGATAAGCGTCCACTTTTCGTCCTAATACTTCAATTCGTTCCCAACTTTGTGGATAGGTTCTATAGGTGGATGTTGTTTCCTAAAAATTTGTTATATAACTCATAGGCGAGGAAAGCATTGTTTGCTCGGGTCCATTGCTTAGTAAGGGATCTAAAAGTAATAAACAATGACACACCCATTTAGGCTGTCCCTTCTTGCGGGGAAACAGACATCCGAAAGTGACCGCTGCTGATCTCGCCACAATCAATTCTCCTTTGTTGGAAATGGAATGGGGACTTCCGGAAACCGTAAAAGTGATTGGTGCTGCCTCATCTAAAGGTAGCATCTATGATTAAGAGATGAGCATATCTGACGTAATTATGATGATATAGTAATGTAGTCTTAAACAGATTTACAAACTATGAACGTCCCCAGTGGAGAAAATACCTCTTACTGGAAGTAGTCTTACTCTGTTCGTTGAGAGGATCCAGGGGTTGGCATGTCGGAGGAGGTGATGACCACTCGCCTTCTTTACACACGGCCTCCTGTTGCCCACGCAGTTTGTAAGAACCGGTATCCGAACATCGGAATTGCAGACGACTGCCGTCTAATATATTGAACTATTAAATATTTTTTGGCTTATATTGCTTGTGCTGCCTCGAATGAAGGGTCGCTATAGTTCCAGTGTGTATATATATATAGCATATATACATCCTTACCTTGCAACAATTTGTTGAAAAGGAGAACCTCCCTTCTATCTACTGAATAGGCTATTAAACGTGCACTGATGTCCATCTTGAATTCACAAGGAGTAGCTAAATATTGTTTTTTTTTCTCTTTGTGCGAGACTGACTCTGTGGCGTCTTTCATTTATCTCAGAAAAATAATTCAAAATATGGTCGACCAAACTCTGTAAAAAAATATCTATAGATAAAATTTGTAGAAAGGAAACATCCGGAAAACTAACATGTCGGGCATATGAGCCTTCCTTTTTTGCTCCATTTACCTCTCCGGCACTTCCATTCGATTGTCTTATCATTTGATGACCAAATATTGCATCCAATCTAGGCTTTAGAATCATACACATTACAGCTAGCGAATTCCTCAGAAGAAGAATTTCATTACATATAATACTATTATGACGTAATAAGTGTCCACGCTCACTTGTAATGCGGTCCCATGAGGAAGTGTCGTATTAGGTGAATAAACATAATTGTCAATGTTCACGATTCGATACTGTTTGTCAATTTGGGGATCAGAACAGACACCGTCTTCACGCAGAGGAGTCATTTGGGTGACGTTTTGAGACACTAAAATACTAGATAACGTTGAAACCATACACAAATACTGTAGCTCTACAACTTGCAATGATGTCTATATTGTAACAACGATGCATGTTCATTTTTTTCGCATATGTATGATTTGCTTCATGTTTGCGCATATGCATGATTTACTTCAATCAAAACGATTGTGTGTCAGATATAAAAATCCTTAAAAGTAGCAATGGCGCAACTTCTTACAGCATGACATCAAGTTGCTCGTCCATTTTCCGTCAACACATTCTATTCCACTGGCTTCCTCCCTATTTTCATCACATTTAAATTGAAATACCGTTCCATTGGGGTACATCCTCTGAAATCTGTCAAGGAACAGCTTGTTCCGTCCCTGAAAGTAGAGTTGATAATAAGTTGGAATTTTTTGAGAAGCATGCAAGTAGCTAGCTCGCCACTACACATAACAGATGGCGTATTGTATGGAGATAATACTTTAAAACAGTTCTGCATAAAATATCAATCAATCTCATGTGAAGCTACCTGTATTCTGTAAATCATTGCTGGAGTTGAATCTTGCGGAGGCACACAATATGTGTTTGCTGAAAGTTTTCAAAGATTGATTTGATGATGAGCAACGAGTATCCATGATATGCATCTGTTAAAGCGTATACTGATCTCCCCCTACCGTTCGGAAAGCAGGACGGAGCAGGTTGAAGGGACCCTCGAACACATGACACTGTCAGATTTTGAGTAGGACAAACCAGAAGGACACTCTCTCCATGATTTAGAGTAGTTATCTTTGGAACAAAGGAACCCGACGGCACAGTTCCAAGTGCACATTCTTCTGAAAAAGATAATAAACATTTCTGTTCCTAATTCAACATTGGGAAAAAGTGTCTTTGATATGCTTTGAAAACTCACGCGGTATGCACTCTCCTGGTGCATTCAACAAGACGCCCCTGCTGCACTGAAGCATCGAATTGCCTCTGTAAGCTGACAGTGATATTAATTACAATTCTTACAGTTTTTTGTTCGCTCGCGGTAGTTGACGCCCCATGTCAATAGATGCCAGATTCATCATGATGTACATAATATACATAGAATAATATTACTTTAGGTGAAATCCGCGTAGGCAGACCATCCGAGCACTACTTCCGTCCTCGAGGATATCATTCGATTCGATTATTTGGGAACTGTTCATTTTGAGAAAGAAAACGTGTAGTCGGGCCGGAATCCGACATGATTCTGAAAAGTGCTCAAAATCAACTAAATAATTTGCTACTTCTGCACTTTACGAGACGGTATAGAAGCTCTTTTAAAACATCGAGTTTCACAACATGTTATGTTAACATAGTCGCAAAAACCACTTACTTGCCATGCAATATGGTACACTGGGTTTCCATTGCCCTTGGGAACATTTGAGTTTGACCGTTGAAGGTGATTGTTTGTTAGTTGATGAGGAATCTTCAAATCCCTCCCTGCAAGCTACCTGCACAATTTATAAAATCCATAATACAAAGAAATTAACAGCATTGGTGTGGAATTTTTGTCCTTCATAACAAATGAAAAACCTTTTACAACAAATGAATAATCTTATGGCATAAATGCCTACAGTGATCTCCAAAGGTGAGTGTTGGACGACGATACGGGCATTATTCGATTTCACAGGGTCGCAGGGAGTAAAATGCCGTCGTGGACGTTGGCCATTTGCTTGAACTTGAGTGGGCTGATCCCTGGAAGGGGAATCAATAGCCAAGATAACAATAGGGTCCCCGTCCTCCTTGTCTATTGATCGTTTGGTCCTATCCCAAACAATCTGTCCGTCCATCATTGGATGCGTTTGCGGAACACATTTGGGACGCATCTTTGGCATCCATTCACCGTTAACACATGACGCCTTTGGGGAACCTAAACAATTTCTAAACTTGAGCCATATGGAAGCCTATTCTGTAAATACAGTTTGAGAAATTTCCGATGCCCAAAGAATTCTGAATATATTGTTAATAATGATAAGTTTATTACAACAAACCGATGAGATAATTGCCTTTGTCGCAGTTGAACACAATTGAACGGCCTTCTTCAACCTAAACAATTATTGTGTCAACGAGTTCGTCTACTCTGTGTTATGGAACAGTCTATTCAGAATTGATCGTTGTCGAAACCACGTGAAACAACGAGAGAAAGGTAGTTGGAACTATCTACAGTCTGACAATCCAATTTGTAAAATACCTTTTGAATGTACTGTGCAAAGTCGTAAGCGCCCATCTGTCCCTCCAGCATAATTCTTCCGCCTTCTAATGTTCCATATGTCTTTGATGGGTGTTCACATGCAGCTAAACGAATTTTAAGGTACAAATAGGACCTTTCTACAGAAGCCATCACAACAATCTTTCACCAAATCCGAAAAACAACATTATAATAAATGTGAACTTGCTCACTTGCAATGCATTTGAGCGGTGGTCCCTCTCTGGTCCATTCGCCGAATAGGCACTGAAACTTACTCATTTATTATGCTTGTGTCACTTTTATTCTGCAGTTTTGGAGTGCTTAATCTAATCGAATTTCATTTGAAAGCATAAATTGGATGTCCCTCTCTAAGCAACTTAATCGCCATGGAGGTGTTAGTGGATTCGAGGGTCTCAAAGACAACAGCGAATATACTCTACCTCAATAGTGTGTGAGGCATCGTTTGGATGAAAGCCAGACTGACATTCATATCTCGCCCTCGATCCATGGGACGATTTAGTGAAGAGTATCCGAGCATGGGCAACTCTCGGAGGCCAAGTATGGCAGTTCACTGAAATTACAGGAAATACTGGACATATCAACATAATTTCGAATAAATTTCGAAGTAATATCCCAAGAAACAGGCAAGAACTGTAAAACTAACATGGCTCGCAAGCTGGGAGATGGCTCCATGTGGCATTGTGGCAAGAAATCACTGTGCGTGAGTTCGATTCGTGTCGTGGATCACACACGACGTCAAGCTGAACAACAGAGTTTAAAAGAAAATCTCGAGCAATCAAAAATCAGTAAACACAACAAAGGACATCAAGAAATTGTTCCAACCTTGCTTCCAGAAGGAACGTAGTGACCCTCTACATGACCGCTTACTTTTCCATTTTCGATTGCTGGTACACGACAAACGCCTAAACATGCATCATCTCACATATTGATAAAGAAAAACAAAACATTACATTTCGGTCAGAATGTACACAACGACACGAAAATGTAAAAAAAATTACGTATACGTATTACACTTCACTGGAGGTTCATTGAAAATTCAAGTCAGCCCAAGCAATCCATACAAAGACGAATCAGGAGATGAAGCGTACCTAAGCACCTCGGCGGCGGATGAGACCATTGTCCGTTTTCAAGACACTTTGCTTCAGTTGCTCCCTCATGTGACATCTTCTCGAGGCACCTGAAGAGGAGGTACTTAAAATGCGTATCTGCATATCAATAACACAACGTTGGATTATCAATTGACAATGTTATTTACCTAAATACAGCAACAGATCCGTAATGTGTTTCTCCGCCCTCTATGTATCCATTGCTCAATGTGGGAAGTGGAGGACAGCGGATCTCTAAAAACAAGAATTCACTTTTCCTTTTTATTGAGCACACGCAATCTATAGCGGCTATTATGGAAGGACGATTGGGGGGACACAAATAAAAGTCGTAATTTATTTTGATCGATGGCGAGATCAGGATTAATCTGAATTCATAGAATTCTCCTACATTGTGTGTGCTCAATGTGTTCGGCTTGATGGTTTTTGTTGTGAAAAATCAATATACTATTTTAATCGAGTGCATATTTTAAATAAACCTATTTTCTGTTAGAATATCTCGCGATAGACGAATCAGTTTTGAATGTAATGATGTAGAAAACCACCTTCACATCGCGGTTCTTGCCCCGCCCATACTCCTTCTGCCAAGCACACGCGCTGCATTTGTCCAACTAAGCGGAAGCCTTCCTAAAAATCTTTATGTGATCTGTTTCTTTGGTGAATTGTGTAAATCTTAACATTTTTATATTTTTGGTAATTTGTTGTCCAGCAAGCAGCTCGTATCAAATGCCTACCTTGCAAGAATAGGTGACTGTGCTCTCAAATGTCAGTGATGATCCCAACACACTACCATGGAGGGGATCGGGCGGACGAGGACATTCAGTTGCTGAAGAAAATTGTCGTATTGGAATAAATATAGGGCTTTATCTAAGTAGATATCGAAAACTTTCAGAGCTAGTGGTTCTGAGGGTCCGCAACGACGAAGAAAACACAATGCTGGTACCGTAGCTAACCTATAACTGCCAAAAAGTCACGAAAACACCAACGTTTGCACACGGGCACTGTCTCTGTCCATTCTCCATCACTGTCACATTTTCTGGAAGTGGGCCCTACGAGTAGATGTCCTGGATTGCAAGAGAATTGAACAGTGTGGGGATATTCGAACACATCACCGCTCATTCGTCCGTTCTCCAGTTTTCCCGGATCAGGGCACGTACGCGCTGAAAATCAGGAACTAGCTAACAATGTCTTAGAATGCACATTTTTTATGATAATATTTAAACAAAGTGTATAAAAAGAATGAGTCGAGGCAGAAACGCACCCTTGCATTTCAGGTCAGGTCCAAACCACTGTGCCACGTTCTTCCTATTGAGCAAGCATTTTGCAAGAGCGAGTCCCTAAAAAATCCTAAATGTATGATAATCAAAAACGTTTTGAAAGATGAATTACTTCAAATAATGAGTGATACACACCTTTGAATTGAACCGGTGATACCCGGGAACGCAGGAGTAGGATACCTAAAGGAATTGATTAATTATTATTCATATTATTGTGTGAACCTTAACGATAGGCAGATGTAATGATGTTACCTCTGTCTCCAAATCGTACTCCCCCGTATAGGATGCTCCGTCATGCACTGCATATGGTAATTCCGGCGGAGGACCGCATTTCACTAAATCATTAGAAATCGAACTGAATAATTGCTTCTATAAGTGCATACAGACCGTGCAGTGAATAATTATCAGAGGAAGAAATCATCTTACATTGTAGACGGCACACTGGCTGTGTGCCGCTCCACTCCTTGTTTGCTTGACATCGACGTTGTGAAGGCCCGATCAGGACGTACCCCTAACGAGACCGTTAAAATAAGGAACAATTATGCGTGGATCATGCATGCGCGGCATATTGCATGAAAAATTGCCAAGTGTTGCCAAAGTGTGAATACAAACCTTGTTACATGTGTATTCAGCATTTGATCCAAACCGATTCTCGTTGGATTGTCGGATCTTGCCGTTGTCAAATACATCCAGAGGATTGCATATCGAAGCTTGAAATGACAATCTTTGAGTTTAACTTATATGACTTACTAAATACATAACCTTAGTGTCAAACAAGATCCTATCATCTGTGACATGCGGGACTTATCAGGACGAGCAATATAGTTGGCAAAACAGACATGGATTTACGCAAGAGAGACCGCATTCTCCATCACATAAACATCTCTTGTTCTTCTTGCATTCTTCGTCCGTTTCACATCTTTTCTTACAGTATTGTGGACGTGGATTGGCTGGCAACGGACAGTTCCCATAACTCTCAACTTGAATCGCGCTAAAACTAGGATAAATCGTCAGGCAATTTCAATACTTAGTCACCTCTGTTATAATATTATTAAATCTGTTGATGACGATTTATTTAAATATGAAAATCCAGTTTTTCACTAAAAAAAGAAACTCACATAAATAATAAGATAAATAAGTATTGACTTGGTTGCATATCTCGGCAGAGGTCGAGTGATTAAAACATGCTGAGAGATTTCTTAGCAAGAGAGTGAAAGGTGCTCAAGACAATCGACACGTCGTAACTTATTGTGCATAAACGCAGGAAAGCAGACGGCAAAATGAGAGTCAGGTGGTGCCTCGAGGGGAATGCTTCGATCGCATAGAAAGAGTTCCACATTTTATAGACATTATGTTATCGATCGAAATGCCCAGCTGGTCTAAAGAATATACAGAATGTATGAAATTAAATGATTTATTGCTGACAGACAAAAAAAATCAGCACTCGTACAAACAATAACATTGTAAATCAACAAATAAAGATACACGTAGACATGCATACATTCTGTTTAATTAGTATTACCAACAAAAAAAAACTATTATATAAATTATAGCCTAATTCGTACCGAGCATGTACATTGTAACCTTTGTGTTGTGGCGCGCAAACTTGGCTTAATCTAGTAAACGTGTGTGATCATACATTGTGTTGAAGCAAGTCAAAGAAATTAACCAAAAAAATTCCAACATTTATTATTTGTAATTAATCGATTAATATCGTTTATCTGATCTTCAAGGATGTAATGACAGTTTGTAGTTTTGTCTAGAAAAATGGACTTGCGATGTACTTAAGGTATAGAAACGATTAGAGCACGGTTAGAAATTACAAATGAATTAACTTAACATGAATTAATCGAAATATGACGAAAAATATTGAAGAGTCTACTCATCCTACTTAATTCAGGAATATCACCCCGGGAGAGACTGCACCCTAACTAACTTTCACTAACATGGATTAATTGTTATGACGAAAAATATTTAAGCTTCACGCTAATTATCCTACTTAATTCATGAGGCTACGCAACGGTTCCGCAGGAATATCTCCCGAGAGAATGCACCCTAACATGGATTAATTGATATGAAGAAAAATATTTAAGCTTCACGCTAATTATCCTACTTAATTCCTGCGGCTACGCAACGGTGCCGCAGGAATATCACTCGAGAGAATGCACCCTAACTTACACTAACATGGATTAACTGATATGACGAAAAATATTTAAGCTTCACGCTAATTATCCTACTTAATTCATGAGGCTACGCAACGGTTCCGCAGGAATATCTCCCGAGAGAATGCACCCTAACATGGATTAATTGATATGAAGGAAAATATTTAAGCTTCACGCTAATTATCCTACTTAATTCCTGCGGCTACGCAACGGTGCCGCAGGAATATCTCCCGAGAGAATGCACCGTACCATGGATTACTTGATCTGAGGAAAAAATTTAAGCTTCACGCTAATTATTACAAAATTCCTACGGCTTCGCAACGGTGCCGCAGGAATATCACTCGAGAGAATGCACCCTAACTTACACTAACATGGATTAACTGATATGACGAAAAATATTTAAGCTTTACGCTAATTATCCTACTTAATTCCTGCGGCTACGCAACGGTGCCGCAGGAATATCTCCCGAGAGAATGCACCGTACCATGGATTACTTGATCTGACGAAAATATTTAAGCTTCACGCTAATTATTACAAAATTCCTACGGCTTCGCAACGGTGACGCAGGAATATCACTCAAGAGAATGCACCCTAACTAACACTAACATGGATTAACTGATATGACGAAAAATATTTAAGCTTCACGCTAATTATCCTACTGCAATGTTATTTAAGCTTCACGCGAATTCTCCTACTTATTTCCTGCGGCTACGCAACGGTGCCGCAGGAATATCGCTCGAGAGAATGCACCGTAACATGGATTAATTTCTATGACAAAAAATATTTAAGATTCACGCTAATTATACTACAAAATTCCTGCGGCTTCGCAACGGTGCCGCAGGAATATCACTCGAGAGAAGAGAGAATGCACGCCCAAAAGTCCAAGAAATCGATACAGGAGCAGGTTGACGTCACAGAGAAATATTCTCGTTAACACTTCAATTAGCTACTGCCAAAGTTTGTGCGCAAAGTTTTCACTGGGAAGCGAGCTAGGACCGAAAAGCCGAAAATGTACTAAAAATGGCATAAAAATCAATAAATCGATAGTTAAAAATCAATATTTCAACCAAAACAAATTCACTTAAGTATAGTATAGTATAGTGGCCTCCAGGGATAAGGCAAATGGGCAAAGCCAAACCAGATGGCATTTATGCACGGATTCATGTCCAGTTTAGGTTTAGAACATCTGGACTTCTATGAATTTGACACAAAATGTTAGAACATCTGGACTTCTATGACTTTGACACAAAATGTTAGAACATCTGGACTTCTATGAATTTGACCAAAATGTTAAAGTGGAAATAACAAAATTCGGACAAAGGGACAACAACGACAACAAAGCAAATAACAATGAGAGTAATAAAGTGCAGGTAACAAGCGAAAAAAACTATGTACAACAATGGAATGGAGGTACATGTGAATAACTAAGGGTGATTGTTTCTATTTGCTACTTCATAAAGCTCGATTAAATCAAGCTCGTCAATGCGGCTTTTAAAAGAATCAACGGAACTCGAAAGAACAATACAATCAGGAAGTAGGTTCCACAAACGAGTGGCCCTGTGCTTAAACGATAACAGAGACTGGGTAAGTTTAACAGAATCCTGAATAAGAGTTAAAGAGTTACCATTTCGACGTGGTCTGTGATTCACCTGAAACATGTTGGCCAAAACCGGATGTGCGTTATAACCTCGGACAATTTTAAAACATTCAGTGAGACCGAACACAATTCTACGATCATGGAGAGATTTGAGACCAAAAACAACAAGACGTTCAGGATAGGAAAACGAGTTATAATAGTCATTGTCAATTCTACGAAGCACACGTTTAGTAAAACCTTTTCAATAGCGTCAATCTGACTTTTCAGGTACGGCGACCAAACGGAGGTTGCATTGTTGCATACTCAAGCAGGGGCCTACAATAAGCATAAGCTTTACGATAAACATCAATGCTATGTGGACAAATGGAGCGAAGTATGGATTAGCAGAACAAGAAGAAGTACTAATTCTTTGCTTAATATGAGCCTTAAAACATAAATCCGGAATCCGGAGAAAACAAAACACCAAGATCACGAATAACATCAGTTACTGGTGGAATGAGCGTATTATTTAAACGAAGAGGAAAAGACTGGTGGGTCTTAGTAGTCACAGAAAAATGTTGACACTTTGTCTCAGAAATGGTCATTTTCCATATCTCCGCCCAAATGGAAATATTGCCAAATATCTTATTGCCAGGTTCTTTTTGAAAACCATTCCAGACAGGCCCGGGCCCTAGTTTTGGCATAACACGGGAAATCTTAACATCATCCGCGTACATAACAATCAAGCTATCAATCTATGCGTAAAATTACGCATCAACCATCTCCTGATTGGCTTTGACCATCTCCGGATTCAAATGCAAATATGTAGATTTGGGTGAAACGTATCAGTGGTATTTTACGGTTCGACTCTCAACTAAGCGCCCATCTCCGAAATACGCATGGGAATTATACCCTGATAACCTAACACCTACCCTTCATCTCTCGTACTCCTTGGTGGTACGAAGTAATAACTATTATGAATTATGACATGTTCGAATTATGATTAGGGTACCCAATTGTTTATTATGTCTTTGCGATATATAAAAGTATAGATGCACTGAAATGTTTATTAAATTTTTCGGGTGCAAATAGAGAGAAATAGAGAGAAGTTGTATATGTTGAATGACGTTGTCGGAGGTTCCATCAAAGAGTCGGGTTTTCTTTAATTGTTTTTTTCATCATCAATAGAGCGTATGTTATGTAGATTCAAGGGTGAAGTAGAGGAAGAAGTCCATCTGCATCTGAAATACTAAGTCACTAATTATTTCAATTATTATATGTAATTATAAAACAATTAAAGGACTACAAATATATGTTCCTTCTTGCGTGAAAAGTTCAAGATTCGCCAACTTTCAAAAAAAAGTATCTTATTACATTATGAAAACACACATTTTCAGAGAATCCTGAGCAGTGGTTGGAAGTGGAGTACCAAGTTTGTACGTTTGTAGTTTAGATCATATGCCTAAATGGAAAAAATAAGACGCATTTAAGATGGAAAAAGTTTGAAGAATTCTGGAAAAAGTTGGTTCAAGTTGGAAACGCGAGAAAAGTTGATAGATCATGCCAAAAGGGAGGCCACAGACAAGCATAGCTGAATATCCTGCTTTTCAGCATTATGCTGAATTATGCAAATGTTGCATCTTGAACCTAACTTTTCCGGAATTCTTCAAACTTTTCCCAACTCGAACGCGCCAATAAAGCCAAATTACATTTGCTGAGTAACTTTTCACCTGCAAGTATTTACCATTGATTTAATAAATAACTATTATTAACGAACCTTAGAACATGCGAAAAGCAGCACTGGGAGTGACGAAGAAGGCTTCGAAGAGAGGCCGATATAGCATAACTCATTCCATACGGCGAACTGCCTCATCTAAATTAGACAAGAGACAGAACCGAGAACCGCAGGAAAACTTTTAGTAGACTATTGTTTATCACTAACTTACACTAACATGGATTAATTGAAATACGACGAAAAATATTAAAGAGACGCTAAATCACATTCCTACTACTTAATTCTTGCGGCCACTTACACTAACATGTGGACTAATTGATATATATTGGAGCAATTATCCGACTTAATTCAGGACCCTCACTTACACTAACATGTGGATTAATTGATATCGGGAAAAATATTGGAACAATTATCCTACTTAATTCAGGACCCTCACTTACACTAACATGTGGACTAATTGATATATATTGAAGCAATTATCCTACTGAATTCCTGAGGCCACGTAATGGTGCCGCAGGACCCTCACTTACACTAACATTTGGACTAATTGATATATTTTGGAGCAATTATCCTACTGAATTCCTGCGGCCACGCAATGGTGCCGCAGGACCCTCAATTACACTAACATGTGGACTAATTGATATATATTGGAACATTTATCCTACTGAATTCCTACGGAAACGCAATGTTGCCGCAGTACCCTCACTTAGACTAACATGTGGACTAATTGATATATATTGGAGCAATTATCCTACTGAATTCCTGCGGACACGCAATGGTGCCGCAGGACCCTCACTTACACTAACATGTGGACTAATTGATATATATTGAAGCAATTATCCTACTGAATTCCTGAGGCCACGCAATGGTGCCGCAGGACCCTCACTTACACTAACATGTGGACTAATTGATATATATTGGAGCAATTATCCTACTGAATTCCTGCGGCAACGCAATGGTGCCGCAGGACCCTCACTTACACTAACATGTGGACTAATTGATATATATTGGAGCAATTATCCTAGTGAATTCCTGCGGCCACGCAATGGTGCCGCAGGACCCTCACTTACACTAACATTTGGACTAATTGATATATGTTGGAACAATTATCCTACTGAATTCCTGCGGAAACGCAATGGTGCCGCAGTACCCTCACTTAGACTAACATGTGGACTAATTGATATATATTGGAGCAATTATCCTACTAAATTCCTGCGGCCACGCAATGGCGCCGCAGGACCCCCACTTACACTAACATGTGGACTAATTGATGTATATTGGAGCAATTATCCGACTTAATTCAGGACCCTCACTTACACTAACATGTGGATTAATTGAAATGGGGAAAAATATAGGAGCAATTATCAATTCAGGACCCTCAGTTACACTAACATGTGGACTAATTGATATATATTGGAGCAATTATCCTACTGAATTCCTGCGGAAACGCAATGGTGCCGCAGTACCCTCACTTAGACTAACATGTGGACTAATTGATATATATTGGAGCAATTATCCTACTGAATTCCTGCGGACACGCAATGGTGCCGCAGGACCCTCACTTACACTAACATGTGGACTAATTGATATATATTGAAGCAATTATCCTACTGAATTCCTGAGGCCACGCAATGGTGCCGCAGGACCCTCACTTACACTAACATGTGGACTAATTGATATATATTGGAAGCAATTATCCTACTGAATTCCTGAGGCCACGCAATGGTGCCGCAGGACCCTCACTTACACTAACATGTGGACTAATTGATATATATTGGAGCAATTATCCTACTGAATTCCTGCGGACACGCAATGGTGCCGCAGGACCCTCACTTACACTAACATGTGGACTAATTGATATATATTGAAGCAATTATCCTACTGAATTCCTGAGGCCACGCAATGGTGCCGCAGGACCCTCACTTACACTAACATGTGGACTAATTGATATATATATTGGAGCAATTATCCTACTGAATTCCTGCGGCCACGCAATGGTGCCGCAGGACCCTCACTTACACTAACATGTGGACTAATTGATATATATTGGAGCAATTATCCTACTGAATTCCTGCGGCCACGCAATGGTGCCGCAGGACCCTCACTTACACTAACATGTGGACTAATTGATATATATTGGAGCAATTATCCTACTGAATTCCTGCGGCCACGCAATGGTGCCGCAGGACCCTCACTTACACTAACATGTGGACTAATTGATATATATTGAAGCAATTATCCTACTGAATTCCTGAGGCCACGCAAAGGTGCCGCAGGACCCTCACTTACACTAACATGTGGACTAATTGATATATATTGGAGCAATTATCCTACTTAATTCAGGACCCTCGCTTACACTAACATGTGGACTAATTGATATGGGGAAAAATATAGGAGCAATTATCCTACTTAATTCAGGACCCTCAGTTACACTAACATGTGGACTAATTGATATATATATATTGGATCAATTATCCTACTAAATTCCTGCGGCCACGCAATGGCGCCGCAGGACCCCCACTAACACTAACATGTGGACTAATTGATATATATTGGAGCAATTATCCTACTTAATTCAGGACCCTCGCTTACACTAACATGTGGATTAATTGAAATGGGGAAAAATATAGGAGCAATTATCCTACTTAATGCAGGACCCTCAGTTACACTAACATGTGGACTAATTGATATATATTAGAGCAATTATCCTACTGAATTCCTGCGGCCACGCAATGGTGCCGCAGGACCCTCAGTTACACTAACATGTGGACTAATTGATATATATTGGAGCAATGATCCTACTATATTCCTGCGGCCACGCAATGGTGCCGCAGGACCCTCACTTACACTAACATGTGGACTAATTGATATATATTGGAGCAATTATCCTACTTAATTCAGGACCCTCACTTACACTAACATGTGGACTAATTGATATATATTGGAGCAATTATCCTACTGAATTCCTGCGGACACGCAAGGGCCGCAGAAGCCTAAGCACTTACCTACTAACATGTGGACTAATTGATATATTATTGGAGCAATTATCCTACTGAATTCCTGCGGCCACGCAATGGTGCCGCAGGACCCTCACTTACACTAACATGTGGACTAATTGATATATATTTATCCACTGAATTCCACACCTACCCTGAACTCCTGCAACTTACACTAACATGTGGAATTGGTGAATTATCCTACTGGAGCACTTTATAATACGTATTAAATGTTATGGATCAACGAGTGGTAGGAAAAAAGAAGAAAGTTCTCGGGGTAGTTGCTGTTAGCTCGTAAACCAAAAGGTACCCTAAGATGTTGGTGCGGTAAGGACACCATCATACTAACAAGGGACCGTGTACTAACAAGGGACCGTGCTAACAAGGGACCGTGCTAACAAGGGACCGTGCTAACAAGGGACTAATTGATATATATTGGAGCAATTATCCTACTGAATTCCTGCGGACACGCAATGGTGCCGCAGGACCCTCACTTACACTAACATGTGGACTAATTGATATATTGTGTATCGGAGCAATTATCCTACTGAATTCCTGCGGCCACGCAATGGTGCCGCAGGACCCTCACTTACACTAACATGTGGACTAATTGATATATTGTTATCGGAGCAATTATCCTACTGAATTCCTGCGGCCACGCAATGGTGCCGCAGGACCCTCACTTACATTAACATATGGACTAATTGATATATATCGTTATCGGAGCAATTATCCTACTGAATTCCTCCTACTGAATTATTTCAAATTCCCAGATGGCGTTTTTTTCAGCTATTTTACTAATACTAGGTCAACCGCCATGTGCGGCTTTTTCCATACAAAATCAAAAAAAAATTCTTAGTTCGCACACATTTTTTGTAATACGCACTTATTTGTTTGTGTTTTTATATTTATTTTCGTTGATAATTGTTTTTAAACTATTTTTGGTGAAAAAACCCAAAACGGGTGATATTTCGCTTTAAAAACTAATAAATAAAAGTCACCCATTCTCCCCGACATCCCCGTTTTGCGTTCGAACCAACATGTAGAAAGTAGACAATGGCACAGATCAAATTCCAACGTCCCCAAATTCTCGTCCAGCATTGAAGTCAGTGCCCGATCGAGTTGTTTCTGAAAAAAAAGACAAAAGGTAAAATTTGAGATAAAAAATATCTTTCATTCTGTCATGTTCATGTGAAAAGAAAATTTAGCTTTTCATGAGACTAATGCACAATAAAACCTTATAGAAACATTTAACCCCAACGCCAATTAGGAATTAGAATTATGCATAAACAAAGAGGGCTAATGGCTGAACCAGCTCCCGTCATACATATTAGAAATGGGAAGGCCGGAGATGACACGAGAAACTAGTCAGAAACGCATAACAAATAGCGAAAACGTTGACAGCCGCCTTCGGACCCAACAGGTTTACGCTCTGCCAATCGAAAAAATCCACAAAAACCAACCTTATGCTTCAATTCTACTTCCCGCAGATGACGTTAGTAGAGTAACAGGGTGTGGCGTTTCTTTGGGTGCGTAGGTTTTCATTCTTCCCGGGAAATTAAAATGTTTCCTTGATTCCAGGTCCTTGTGGTTTATATTGATTGTGCCGATGCTGACAATAGTATTGTTTTATTATTTTAAAAAAATTATTATGGCGCGTATGTTTTAGGAAAGCACAGCTGCTGGAAAAGACGGTTTTAGAGATGATAATGGATAATATCATTACTTGTTGTGCTCCAAGTATTTACTGTGAAGTCCTGTATCATTTTCGATCAATTGCAGTACGTCTTTGTTCATGGTTTCCAAGTTCCAACCTCGCCCTCACAGGAAACATTTCGGTTTAGACAGTCAACCCCGATTGTCGATTTATGGTGTTAATCGAATCAGTTTTTCATGCTGAGGAAGATAAAAGCAAAATTAAGCGTCGGTCACTAAAAATAAAAAAGTTATGACATGGTGAAATTTTTTATACATTTGGCCATGTCTCACTGGCAAAGTTCTCGTCTCTCACGGGTTTGAATCCCGTCCAATACTAACATCGCGCTAACCTGTCACGGCGCCGGGAATAAGGTTAGGGCACTTTCCTTGCCTAGCCTTTGGACGGCCATTTTGCTCTATAATATATGTATTCCGATTCCCTGCATTCGACCATTCGACAATAGTCGTTCCCTGCTCTCTACCCAGTAGTTCGCTCTACGGGGCCAATCGGCCAAGAACACCGCCCTGGATTGGAGCTACAATGAAGGCCCCAATCTTCTGACAAAAAAAGGGAACCTGGATTCTACACGCTCACATCTATGTGTGATGAGCATATATGCGTGAGAAAAGTGGTAAATTTATGGAGAAGGACACATGAGACGCGGGGCCAAGAATAGATTTAAAAGTACGCACAAATTTAGTCTATTGGAGTCTTCATACCTTACAACATCAAAAGGGTAGGTGAATGGTCATGAAGCCTATTGGTGATAAAGTGATAAGTCAGCGCCAGTCGGGAAATCTGAAAACTGTCTTTATAATGTGCCATCTTATCAGAGCAGAGGCCATTAATTTCGGAAACGAATGAATGTTTAAAAGTAAAAAGGTGAAAAGCTAAGGTGAGGTGCGGTGCAAAGGCAACGGTGTAAATTTGTATAATTTTGTATAGCTCTCATGCATAATCAGTTTAGAAATGCATACCCCTTAATCGGTTTTTCAAGTATCCTAAAAAGCCCGTGTTTCTGTCAAAACTACCGTACTTTTTTTACATGAAGATATTAACATAGCAGCACAGAAATATGCAGACGTGATAAGCACAAATGAGAGCGCCCTTGACGGCACTCGTCATCTTGAGGCTAACCTCAAACTTGGGTAATTAAACCGACGTTTGCAAAGAGGGCGAATATATGGACTTGGTGCGGCATATCGTGCACAAAAGTGCCAAACAATTGATGTGAAGCAAAATGCATGATTCCGTTATGCGCACTTCCTTTATCGAAGTGCACACACTTCTGATTCAGAATCTTCGACGACAAAAATAAGTCGACGAGCAAATTTCATCGCAGCTCGATTCTGATGATGCAAATGAATTTCAGTGATGTTATCAAACGCGCATTTGTCTTTCACATGCAATATCGCTTCTGATTCAGAATCTTCGACGTCGAACATAAGTCGAAGGTCAAATTTCGTCGTTGTTCAAGCATAATGATGCAAATTGACTTCAACGATTAGGCCAGACGGGCATACAAGTTAAAGGTGCAATAACGCTTCTGTCATTGACGATAGGAAGGCGAAGTGGGCCGAAGGCCCTCCTAGTGAGCTGACGGCTATATATGTTCTCCGAGTGTTCAAGAATAGGCAGTGCAAAAATTCTGCTTCAGAATCAAGACTGTTCAAAATAAACCGACACACAAATTTCATCGGATTGCCAAAATAATGTCGCAAACGAGCAATCAATGCTGATATCAGGCGCGCATTAGACGCATAAGAAATGTAATAATTTGTGAAAAAGATAGCGTGAAAACTGAAGTAAAACATAACACGCTAGAGCGAGGCGCCGTCTCGCATATTTCATGAAAACAAAAGTGATGCGGAAAAAAAGTTTACGGAGGGGTACAATATAGTTAGCATAATCTGATTATTTTGTATCTTGGAATCTATCTAAACCCACTACAGTTACCCGCCTTATTGATTTCACTACTTTTTCAATACTTTCTTCAAACACTCATATTTATTTAAATAACCTCTTTACATTCAGTTCGTCTGGGAAAATTAAAATCCAGATCACCTTCATCTTCATACAATAGTCAGGAGACCGCTCAAGTAGGCAGAATTGTTCTCTCGGACGGACCGGCCCGACCAATTCTGAATCCTCCCGACAACTATCCCTGCTATATCATGAAAACAAAGGTGATTTGGAGACGAATTTACGGAGAAACCAAACAAAGCCGACTATTGAAATAAACACAGCAATAACATCCTACACATCCAATTAACTAATGAACTATTATATATACAACGTAAATGCAGCTTCATTACGTAACTGCCTAGCAAAATTGAGTCAACTTGGTCGCCCTTTGCTAGTATGCAATTTATCATAGGCATATATTTTCCTTGTTTCAAACAATAAGGTCGTACTATTAACGGCACTAATCAGGCACAATTCCTTCTCATCCACTTCACTTCAAACGTGTTTCCCAAATAAGGGTGACAATTAAAACGATGAATGATTACAGATTTCAAAGCGCCACGTAACGAGAAGAATAAAAAGCATACATGTGGAGAGTTGTCCGCTGAACATCACATGTCGGACTATTGTGGCTGTCTCACCTCCACCAAGTACATCATCCGCCGATGTCCAGCCGTTCATCTTGATGTTCATCTTGATGCCCAGCCCTAGATGATGTAGTGGTGGTGGCTGAGGTTGGAACATTCGTGTCTTCGAAACAGTCCCTCTCGTCCCCATCCAAAGAAGTCTACCTAAAGGTAAACATTTTCGTATAGGTTTTCGAAGAAGATCAAGAAAATATTCAATAAAGAAACATTACCTGATAAATCGCGTTGAAGCATGACTTCAGTTGGCGTCCCCCGACCTGTCCTCCAAATGAACTTGTCCTGTCATGTCCGACGTTGTCCATGTGGTGCTCGATGTGGTGGCTTTTCCATGTTGTCTACTTGACCAAATCCATTTTTTCCGGGCACCTCCGAAAATTCCTCCTAAATTAATCAAAGTCGTGAAATGCATAAAGGCATGAAAAAATAATTCGGATACTAAAGGAAAAAAGTAAAGCTTTCCTTCATTAAACCTATGAAAACACCATCCCACACCTCTCTCTATCCCTCTCTCTCTCTGGATAATCTTTACTCCAAAACCATTTCCATTCAGTTAATCTCCGCAATTCCAATCCAGATCACCTTCATGTTCATATTGTAGTCAGGTTACTTGCCCAACTAGGCATAATTGTTCTCTCTGAGTGACCGGCCCTGCCAATTCTGAATGCACCCAAACTCATGACCCTCATATAGCATGAAAACAATCGTGGCATGGAAAGAAATTTACAGCAAGAAACCGCCACAGGCGACATAACTAAGTGACTTAACTACTAGGGCTATCCACTACTAGGGCGGGCCTTTTGCCCATCTGTGTAAGCTCACCTTGTCATAATCGCTTGAGCAAGTACAGATAAACATCAAATAGAGGATGTATAGAAGAACAAAAAGCTTACATTTAGAGAGTAGTCCGTTGACCCGCACGTGTCAAATACTCAGGCCAGTCAGTGTCCAGGCCCTCGCATGTTCCAACCAAGTGGTCTGTCCTTGATGACCAACGCTGCCCAGCTCGATATAGTTGTTCTCGTTGACATAGCAGTTGATGAACAAGAAAAAGTGCACATTAGTGCATTGTTCGCTCCAAATCCTTGCACGCCCCAGTAGGGGTTCCTAAATATAAAATTTACACACAGGTATTCTAGTTAGACCATGTAAATGTTGAATAAAATAACAATACCTGGGCAATCGTCTTGAAACAATCCGTGTCCTCTGAATTACTACGTTCATGTGGTCCTATCGAGGATGACCACTGTTGGCCATGTGGCAATTCGCCATATCGTGTTATCGTTGATAACTGTAGGTTGATAACTGTAGTCCGGATCATTCCAGAGCTTCTTATAGTGGCCCACATTCATTTGGGAGACCTAAACATTAAATAATTCAAAATATTTTCAAATAGGTTCAAAAATAGTTATTAAATAAAAAAAAACTGTACATGTTCAATCAAGTTGAAAGAAGGGACGAATTCGTGTCGACTGTTGAAACAAGTCGCTCAAGTCTTGAGAATATTGAACGTTTTGCAGGCACTAAATGATGCAAGATTAGTCTGGCGCACTTGCCCTTCTCTACATAATTGCACGTTATTTACATGCGCAATTGTGCACATCAACCAACCAATTTGTTAGAACAAGGACAAATTGTTTGTGATTTTTATAGAATTGTGACACCTTGGGTAGTAAGAGATGAGTGGCATGAAATAAGAGTAGTTTGCTTGAAAAGATCGTTGATCGAGTCCAGAATGCACTTTTAAATTTCGTGCATTTTAAATGAGGTCCACACAAAGCTCACCACGTTTGATAACTTTGTTCGATACCCAATTAGTAGCATCATACAGACGATGAATTCAAGCATACTGAAAAGAAAATAATTCAGTAACAATGTTCGAGAACTAAACCAGCGCAGTTAGGCAATTGTTAAAGGTTGACTAACTTGTTGGTGAGAGGTAAAAGACAACCCTCAATAACGGAACAAAATTCAGTACACATTAAGGAAAAAAGGAGACAAACAGTAGTAATATATGCAGGAACCCTGACAATATTGGTGGATGTGTTGCCAGTGTGGGCAGCCGGCGCACTGTGTGAATGTCTTTGCACTATTGAACTGGGTACACCATTTGATCGATGCAATTGCCTTTTACCATAATGAGTATTTCGTACCAAGATACACAAATCATTTATTGGAATTATGCCAAGTGAAATAATAGCTCAACTACATTTATCTACGGCAGAACACAACTCTCAATGGACGATATTTTGAAAAAGAAAGGGTAATATTTATTTTTCTTTCCTACTATTTTGTGACCATCAGCGATTGTTTCTTTCAGTCATTCATTCCCAAAACGGGCAAAACCACGACAAATGAAGCATTCACTTAGTGAGTCTCACAGTATTCATCTCTATTTTTCAAGAAGCACTTATATACTGTATTTTTATGCCACGAAAGAAGCCTGGTGTTGCGGTATGTGAATTCTTTGTCTTCTTTGGGGCTCCATCTCAAATTTTCAGATTCACTTTTTTAATCATGAATATTTCTAACTTACAAGAATCGTTACCTTTTGCATTTTTCAAAATAATTCACGACCGTTCATCTTTCAATACCCATTTTCGTCCGTATTGTTTTTAAGTTTGTCAGATTACGTGTATTTGAAATTGCATGTATATCTTGCATTCAATTCCTTTGTTAGGATAGCCCTAACATAGTTTACGTGTATGTTTTCATTCTGGTTAAGATTTCGTCTATCACATTTCCTCACGATTCCTTTCTGTATGACATGTTTTTGTAGATCTTGCTTCACTGATAGCATTTTACAAAATTGTGCAAATCATTCTAAGCGTCCAACACGTCCATCTACACTGATTTAGTTTTCGGATTTTGCCACGAGTATGAGATTTTGAACTCCGTGGTCGCTCATTCGAACGTTGCGATTCGAAAGATTTCAAGATTTGCTTCCTGTTTGTGTCCGTACTGGACTCCGGGGTACCTGCTAGTGCTGAAGACCATTTCCCTTGAGCTGGCTTGTTATCTCGAGGGACTGTTTCGGAATCATTCGGAGGTCAAATGGGTATGGGTTTTTTTATTTCGGTAAGATTTTCTTAGACGTTGATTCCAAATAGTTCCACTGGACTGGGTGTAAATTGATTCTAAGAGCAGTGAATTAGCGAAATCATTTTATCCACCATCTAAGGAAACCATTTTAGAATAATGTACAGCTGACACTATATGTGCACACTGAGGAAACTTGGCCGGTACGCCGCCTACACCAGGCCTGAAATGGGTGGGCCGCCACACCTGGGCCCTCCCGTTTTCCGTAGACCGCGCACCGGCCTAAGTTTCGCGTTTCAACGAAGTACCCCTTGAACAGAAGCAGTGTGGACATATAGAACAATAATATTATGATTCTTGTGAATACCGAATATAATTTTTTCTGAGAATATGACCCAATTGCTTGAATTGCAATGAATGTGGTTATGCAGTTTGAAACCGCTTGTTTTATGGGGTTTGCGGTCGTACGGTGGTGCGCTTCAGTGTACAACAATCCGTCCATTATGCAATAAGTAAATACACAGCAATAGCTGGAAGAAACCAACCATAGAGAATGGTTGTACTTCGCACTTATTTGTGAACAGAGTTATTCTGTGACTGAGTACAATATGGTACACTGGATCTCGCAAAAGGGACCGGAAGTTTTAAGCGGACTCATAGAGTTTGGTGGTGATGATAAAGCTGTCATGCAATATATTACGGTTTCGGCCACAGAAATCGTAATTGGTTTTTAGCAATGTTAAGATCCTTCCCCTTAGTTAATTTCATAGTTAAAGCACCCCAGAGGACTCAAGCGCCGCCCTCTATTACGAAATATGTACTACCCACTGACTGAGTCACCTTTTGATGCTGAACTTTGAGTGCTTACAAAGCCTAAGGATTTCTTCAAACGTTTTCCTATTTTTTTCACAAGTATTTGAAGTTCTACAGTACACTGTTTTACATATGCAACTACTAAATTCTATAAAAATATATCATCCAATGCTGGACACCGGCAAGTTGAAATAACTTTATTAGGACCGGCTGCAAACACTTATTAGTTGTCAGTTATTTGACAATGTATTAAATTAAGAAAGCAATGGCCAATGACAAAAGTGAGCATATCTAAACGAGCACTTGAGCTCGTGATTTGATATTGGGACCATGTTTGCCATTGAGTTTTCCACAATAAATAAAAATAAGAATAACATTCGCAATTGAGATCTTCCCTTCAAAATGCTGCCATCATGACAGCTTTGAAGATTTATATGGTTTGCATTTGTTACCAAGCGCGTTTCCTGTAGCAACACTGCTTTTCGAGAACAGAAGCATTTTCTCAGCGGCAAACTGCGGAAAGAAGCCTGTTTTATTTTCATTCTTGATGCCTTTGTTCGCCTAGACTGTAGTCTTTGAACATGATTCCCTTCAGTAGTGCAACACGCCCCGAATATTCCAAGCAAAAAAGTTACCTTTGCCCTTCACTGAAATGACATCATACAACATCATACCAAGGTTGTGTCGTACATATTCTCAACCTCTGTTTCCTTTTATGTAGAAAGATCGCCGACCGAAATGTTGACTTCCCCGCACCACTATTTGCCGACATAGGTCAATATTTCTATCCTTCGGATTGGGTTCTCCCAATGTGTATTGATCTCTCAATGGTCTCTCCCGCCCCATAGACTCGACAACCAAAGAGCTTCGCTCCTTCACGTGCCTGCATAGCAAATACAACAAGCGCGTGCGTGCAGATTCACATTTTCCCAACCACCGACTTGATGTCAATATTTTGCGCTTTCAATATTTTGCACTATTTTGCTGTTTTTTTTTCATCAATAGGTAGGGGACTCACAGAGCCTGGAAACACTATGCGTTCATTCATCTGTGTTCTTTGTAATTTTCCTCCCCTCCCCCCCCCTCCATCGTATTATCTACTGTATCTCCATTATCTTCTTCTCTGCTTCTCCTATCTCTTTCACTTCGTCACTTCAATAAAATCGTGTTATCTTCCTGAGCGCGCGTTTACAAAATGTTCCGGATCTATGGGATAGCATGGGTGCTGCATTGATCAGGTACCGTTCCTCTGTGTTGTGCATTTCCCGTAGTTTCTAAAACAAATATTTGGTATCTCTGTGCCTCCCATACTCCCTTTGTGCTGGTATAACTACGCTCCAGTCACTAGGAAAGACTTTTCGTTCAACGGCAACTTTCTGCTTTTCGTGTCATTATAACGTTTTATTTCAATTTTAATGAATATTTAAGTGGCCAAATGTTTCCCGTCACTGCAGTACGTGATGAAACAACTTTTTTTTTTCACGACACATTATCGGAAGTCCAAATGGTTTTATTTGTTTATCTATGAACGTGATTGCGAGCAAAACGAATGCTACATTTCGTGAACACTAAACCTTGAACTCCATGCTGGATGTGATAAGCATTTCTTATGCAGTCATTCCTGATACAGTTCCGGTTGAACAATCACTGTTTCTGAATCTGAGTTTATCTTAATAATCAGGTTTCACTAAGTACTTAAATACTCTGGCGAGAATCTACAGTTTCCACAAACTTTTTGAGTCATGTTGTTTTTCGCGTTTGCTAATTTATTCATGCCGGGAAAGGGGTGGGGGTGGTCGTAGTTATGGTTTCTGTGCCCCCCAATGTTTGCAAAACACAAACCACAAATGACAGACAAGACCAATTGTAGATGCTGAAGGCTTTGCAATAAACAAGCACTTGTTTTCCTTATTTTATTTACTGGAAATATTGTATTTTAATGACTTTACTATTGTTTTCCCTTCTCTTTGACTTTTCCCATACTGTGTCACCTTTTACCAAATGAAAGCATCATGCAACCTGGAAATAAATTATTATTATTAGTACGAGAGTGGCATAAAGAAATAAGAAATTTCAAACCGTTAATTGCTAAGAAAGGCGAAACATAATTGGGGGCCTCTGCGAAGCATTCAGTTCTCCTAGTAAAATTAGTTAGATAAACTCATTATTAGAACCCACGCTGAAAAATTCCAAACACTGAATGGTGTATTTGCAAACGATTCCCTTTTTAACCATTTCAAAAAGGATCCTTCCATTCTTCACTACCTCACAAAGGGTTCTCTCCGACTTCAACCCCTAAATCTGAAATCGATTTCGGGGTTTTTCGTGTTTATTGCGCCGATCCTCTTGTACTGTTGGGATCTATTTACATTCGCACAGTGCTAGGGATAGACCTCAAAGGGCCAGACCCATGGAATTTGTATATATGAAGACATCGTGTTTTGGAACAGATTTTCACTGTGAAACCCAATTAAAAAGGCAACGCATCCTTCATTTGTGCTTACATTGTGCAGTTAGTTTTCAAGTTTATTTCAGCGAAATTATTTTGATTATGCTGACTTGTCGTTTACGACATCGCATTAATATTTGCATATACACCAACCTTTTTATTTATTGTTTTCATTAAATTGTGTTATTTATGCAAAGTGAATCAGTCAGAACAATATAATCTTTGCGTGGGCAAGCATATCTCGCACATTTTTATTTAAATGGAATGTAAGCAGCTAGAGTGTTCATATACAACAGTGTATACGTATACCATTGTCGAAATGTGGCGAATCATAGTAGAACACTTTGTTCCTATTTTTTGAAGCTTTGATATTACTTTTGATATTACACTATTTCGACAATCGTGTACACGGTTGTCTTACACTCATTGTGTCCTTGTATTTACCTATCAGTTTTCAACAATGTACTTGTCAATTTTAGCGTATAAACTTTTCGGATCCGTTTTATTGCCAACTGGTAATCAATCCACTATATTCATTCTGCTTTGACAAAGAAGCGTGCTTTGCCTTCTTCGGCTTCCCTTATCTAACGTGGCCGCCTGTCTCTAGATCGGTTCACTTCTCCCATGTGCATTTCATTGTGCACAGACAAAAGTTCGAATGCTGAAATACTGTTAATCCCCGATAATTGTGTGTATGAGCCACTCACCACGCCTCACTCATATGTGTGTAATAACAGGTTTCCATTCTGTTCTTTCTAACTCACTAAAATCGCCACCTTCGGCTATTCCGTTTTGTCGCACTAACTTTTCGTTACTATACGACGGAAGACGTGATTCACGTGATTGTCAAAAAATTTTCTTGCTAGAGCGATTTATGGTCTATTTTATGACTCTCAACGGAGTTACGTCATAATTGACCGCTCAATGATTTTTCTTTCAGCCGCTGTAGTCTGGAAGGTCAGGCAAAACAATTTGGGTTAACGTTTTTATATAAACTTGTATGTGCATTTGGTTCCTTAGCACCCGTCAACCAGTACGCAACTGAAAAAATCCTTTTTATTAACGTATAAACAATTAAATTATTGCCAAATGTGCACTTATTATTAGTTTATCACATGGGAAAATGCGTCTGCGTTGCCTAGCAAATATATACTAACCCTCGAATAATATTACATGAGAAGAGAACTTTTGTGCTGTAAGTTTCTTGGAAAAGTTCATTGAAGTCGATGCAGTGTTTCAATAAACGTTAATGAAAAACAATAAAGGAAGAGCAAACAAAAATTATCTGAGTGGATTGCTTTTTTTTTCGAAATAAGCTTGTGTGAAATGAGGACTTAAAGTAAGTCAATAGAATTTGCAGTCTTTTAATAAACAGTGGATCAGAACAATTTATTCGCCATTGACTTTGGAACGAGGCGAGGTTCTTTTGAACGAAACCCTTGTTGTTCGGCTTTTCACTTTCGCTTCTTTCTCACGTATATTGTAAATCACATTTCACTTGATGAAATGTTTCTTTTCTCTTCAAATATCAACTGTTCTCCGATATTTGTCAATCGATTCAACACATTGCGAGTGCCACGTTTGTTCGAATTCAGTAAACACTGCTTTTGTCAACGAAAATCAATAAATTTGCCGTTATGTCGGACCATCCAGGCAACGCAAACATAAATCAACAGAAACCACAACACTTTAATCCTTATCTTTGAGAGTTTATTCATTTTAGCCTCAATTGCTCTGATTGTCTTGAAATATCTTGTTTTAATGTTGCGATTTGTTCTTTTCGAATATCTCCATATTGTATGTAGTTTATGTGGTCGCAATAAGTATTATTACTTTACTTACAGTTTCATTCTCTCAAATAGTTTTCTTCCTTCAGGGTAATATTCGTATATGTCAATTTCCTACCGAACTTCATCGCTTTCGTTTTTTGATGATGCGGACCAAACATCGCTAAAGCATCAGGTCCCGTTTACCGGGTATAATGATGGATATAATCGGTCATCCAGGTCAGTTAAGAATTATTTCTCGATTGCTTTTACCCAATTTCATAATTTGTCAATTTATTTGCTTCATTGTCTTCTTTTTTGGTAGGGGAAAAGAGTTGTTAATTTGCGATTGCGATTCCTTCATAATTTCAGTGAAACAGACGATTGTCTCCTCGACTTCTCCTTTAATGAGCAGGATACAGCTATGAACAGGAAGAACTCCGCTGATGAGAGTACGGCCGGATCAGTGGATAGCGGAGTCTCATCTCCACCTATCGATGTTAAGCCGGACGCCGAGGTAGATTTTAGCTATCAGACAGGGTAAAAAAAATTTGGTAGAATTGTTCCCGTCTTATTTGATAATACTCTGTTGAAAACAAAATTATTGCTGCAAGAGGGCCTTTCTGTGATCCTTTGTTTTCTTGGTGAAGGAAGGTTGGCATTTGACGATCGGCAATGTTATTTTGTAATGGCAATGTATTGCAGACAGTGCTCGCTTTCTCCAAGTTGCCCAAGAATGTAGCTCCGACAATGTGTGTTGTTTGCGGGGACACGGCCACCGGATACCATTACGATGTTCCAAGTTGCAACGGTTGTAAGACGTTCTTCCGCAGAACCGTCCTTTCACAAAGGACTTTCGTCTGTAAGAAAGGAGGCACATGCTTCGAGACGCTTCCCAAAGGTAGACTTTGCATATCAATCGCTAGAATAAATTGGTCACCGTACGACGCATTTTCGAAAATAAAGCCTGCATTTTCAGAACGACGTTGCTCCTGTCGAAAATGTCGTTTTGATCGTTGTGTGGCAGTCGGAATGAACCCACTTGGTGAGTAACATTTTTGTTTCACTTTTGTGTATATTGACCGACAAACCAAAAAATTGCTTCTCATTCTGAAGCAATTTCGTCATTCGAGGCTATTCGCCGGATCATCCATGGATTTTAAATTTAAAAAATAATAGTTCAGCTATCCAGACGAATCAAGATATGAGCAGCAACGACATGGTGACGAGCATTCTGTCAAAGAGAGGCGCTGAACCAAGTTCGAGTGATGTTCTGGAACCTCCAAAGAATAACAAGGTGTGTGTCAAGTTCGTATTTTTTTTTCTTGCGTATCCATTTTTCGTCATTGTTCATGTGTAACCTAACTGTTGAGTTTCCTTTGTAACAGTTGAAGTGAACTTGGGATCGTTAGCCTTTGTATTTTCCTCTCCACATTGACGTTCAGTTAAAGGGACGCGGTCACCGTTTTGGCCCCTTTGTGTTTTTATTAACTGAACAGTATGAAAAACATAGTGTTGGAAAAAAACCCGACGAAAAACGCTGTTTTCAGCGAGAAATTCATTGAGTAAAAAAATTGCGTCCGATCCAAGGTCCACAGTTAGTCATAGAAAACCAAATGTTAAATGCCCGCGAGATATTCGACCGATTAATTAGTGAAATAAAGTTCGTCGAGTCATTATCAGCACGGTCATATGCTGGACAATTACTAGGGTTACGGTTCGTATTGGTTCGAGGACAAATTTTTCTTCATCATTTCACTCGCTGTTGCCTCATTTCTTGCAAAACATTTTCACAACACTATGCGTTACAAATTATGAAGAAAATAAAAACACATAGTATACATAAGGGCCAAAACGGTGACCGCGTCCCTTTAAAATGAGGTGTTAGATTCAATTGCTTATGCCTTCCCTGTAGATGCTCATGGAGTTGCGGCTCAAAGATGATGGTATAACTCATCTTGTGGACGGTCTCCTCTACTTGGAGATTAAAACGGAGAAACTGAGGAGGAGCACATACAACCCAGACCTGTGCAAGGTACCACGTTTGAGCCCAGATAAAAAAAATTCCAGAGTCAGTAGACGAACAAAGTTTGATTCCGTCAGATAAGACATACGTTTTAAAGGAAAAGTGCATTTACAGATGGGATCAATTAGCGAGCTCTTATCTGGACACTCGGCACTTTCAATGGCAGACTCCTTGCAGGTTTGCCTTTCAGAGAGTTTGCAAACCAGAAATAATAAATGATAAATTTCAAGTGCCGTAGTCAATTCATTTTTCCACGAACCAGAAGTGGCATTCGTTGCATTTTAGCGTCAAACAACATTATAAAGTCCAATACAATTACTTTTGTGTCTTAGGTCGCTTTCGAGACGCGCAATTCTGAACAAAAGTAGTTCGGAATTGGTGGCCGAAATACCATAGACTCCCCACAGTACTCCCGTGTGCAAACAGGCATTTGGCACAGAGATCATTTATATCCGGAAATATGCAATAATATTAGGAGCCATATGGTTGCCGGTTGAGGATTATAAATGATCTCCAAGCGAAATACGTGTCTGACCACGGACCTCCTGTGGAGAGCAATTACATTTCCGACACCGGCCATACTCAACTACTTTTGAAATTTTCGTATGTACATATGTTTCCAGCCAATGCCAGACTGGCCTCTACCGCCTCCGCCATTTCACATGTCATGCGAGGGGTAACCATTATTGTCTTACAGCAAACCTTTTTTTGATTGCTTCTATATTTTTGTCCTAAGTGTATGCCTGGAAAGCTGAAATACATGTTTCTTATTCTCAAAATAGTGATATGGGCCCAAAGCATAGTAGAAGAGCGTACGTAGTTTTTTTTTATTCGTTCGCCGTACTGATCCAGAAAACTTTCCTGTGCGTTCCACGAGATGCAAACAACATTCCTTGTTTGTAATACGCAAAATAAAAAAGAACTTACATGGAAAGTCATTCGTTATAAGTGTTGTATTGCAGGATGTCAAAGGAGGAACGCGAAGAGCGAAAAAAATGGTATGCATTTGCCCCATGTTTTGCCCCATTTTGCCCCAAATTAAAAACTTCGAGACCACACTTCTGATTTTCAGTTACTCAAATTTAAATGGTATTAGGTTCCACGATTACCGTCGCAAGAACTGGCTCTTCTTCGACTTGCATATGGCCGTTGAATATGCGAAGACGTTTACCTTCTTCGCACAACTGAGTGATGCTGATAAGGTGGGTTGTCGTTGTTATTTTGAGGATTTCTTGCAAATACCAGTAGCGTCAGAGCGAGATTTGCTTACTCTATCCCTAATTAATAGGATATGACCATTTTTAATTAATATGCAATGCCTTTGTTCAACATTAGTTACATTGTGATCCGTAAGTGACCATTAATTAACGGATTTATATTTCAGTTCCATCTGGTGAGAGAGGTTGCCGTGATCTGGGCTACTTTCACACAAGCCTACTATTCCTATACACAAAAGTCGGACACGATCATTAATCCAGACGGCGTGATGCCCATTCAGTTTACTCCGCCAGAGTACGTTTTCCTTTTATCGCACGACAAGTATAGCCGTAGTAGTTTGCCTTGTATTGAAACAGTGCGCATTCCGCATATGCAATTTAAAATCATTTGCAGAAAGTACAGTCCACTTCACATCAAGGTGTTCTACGAGACAATTCAACCCTTGATGCGCGAGGGAATCGACCATAAGGAATATGCAGTTGTCAAAGCAATTGCTTTGTGCAACACAGGTATTATTCAGAGTCCAATAATTCTCAATTTTTGGTATATTAATATGAGCTTTACATCGAGAATATGAGGGTTGACAATGTAGATCCCGTGAAAGTTTTTTTTTGGTTTCCTGTGTGCAATTTGCAACTGAGCCGTAAGGTCCTCGGTCTGTTGCGTGCCGGCCCTCTCGACTCGTACAACTTGGGGAAGTTACTGAACGTGAGGGCGTTTTCTTGTTGTTTTCGGTAAGAAACTTCGTTTAGCCTGTGACGGACTGTCCGAGGAAGGTGCAAAATTAATCGAAAAAGAGCGCAATCAGTATGCAAAGGCATTATTTACTTACGAAATGAACGAACGAGGCGCTATCCATGGGCCAGCAAGGTAAGGTATCGTCATAGTAGTACACACAGACAATTGATGTGCTGTTTTTTTTTTTTTTTTTGAGATTATGATTGAACGGCGAAAGGGAGTGAGAAAGGGGAGGGAGTGAAAATTTAAAACACTTGCATCATGTTTAGATCCGCGTGTGAACCTCTAATCTGTTAATATGACCTCATTTTCACGTCCATAACAAATCCCCTAGCAAACTATTGCAGGTTCCAAAAGATGATCTCACTCGTCGAGTATTTTGTGCATCATGTTTCCACTCAGAAGGCGTTTTACATGGTATTAAAAGTGAGTTGTTGGCACGTATTAGTATTTTATGGGTTTCTGTATTTCGGTTACAATAACCCGATCGTGGTGCCAGTTAGGCGAGTACAGCTCCAGTTTGAGTATATTTATCAGCGAGGTAAAATGGAAAATGGAAAATTGAAAGTCGAAATAAAAATTTCAGATGAATGTGAAAAAATTCAAGAAAAAAGTGAGGGGAAGGAAAACTTTTGTGGACGAAATATTGGATGACTGAACTTCAGTTTTGGAATAAACCGTTGTCTGCCGCTGAGAGCCCCTATCAGACTGGTGAAAACCCTTTCGAGTAAGTGTGATCATTTAACGCTCTTTTCATCTTGCTATGCACAAAGAAATCTAGTGCAACTCTTGTCCATGTGCTCGTCCCTTATAAGAAGTAAAACATTTGAGTTTTTAAGTTAGACTTTTAAGTATAGCTGTTCATAACTGCATTTAATATACAATTACAATATTTCTGTTCTGTTTCGACTTGTTAATTTACCGTTATTTTGCTTCAAAAATGTCAACTGTTGCGTAAAATTATAGTTAATTTTGTTTTAAACGGCCGTATTTTTTGTTTGTTTTCCTCATTCAGTTATCCTCATCTCATAGAGACTTTTTGTATGATTACAAATACCAACTGACCAACGATCTCATAATTCATCAAGTCATAAAATGTAAGACTCTGCTAGCTGAAATGGAATTTTTGTTTCTTCGCTAGGACTTCAAAAATCATTATATTGTTAATATGTTTATTATTACTGTCAATTTTTTTATGGTAGTAGTTTACTAGTAATCACTGGTCAGTTTCGCTTTACAGCTGATAACCAAAGTTGCACATAGTTTTTAGTTCAATCAGACAAATACAGACAAATACATTAATACCTCCGGTTTTTTCTCCGACAAAGCGCCACTAGATTTTCGTTTTTTTTTCTCAGGTGTATGACATGCAATGTAAATATTTTGTTAGCGTGTTGTTGATCAAATATTTAATAAAAGGTTTTGGATACGAAGTTGTGAGAAATACAGCTAATAATAGAACCTATATTGAACATAATGTTGTTTCAAGTTACGAACTAGCTACAAGTTACGGACGTGTGTCAAACATCCTACTTCGGGAAAAGTCCGGCGTAGATGATATAATTGATAGGATACACTGCTCGAAACAACGATGGGCAGGTCATGTCAGTCGTAGAATTGACAACCGATGGACCATTCGGGACACAGAATGGCAGAATGAAAAGCGTCCTCAAGGGCGACCGCCAACGAGATGGGCAGAACCCGATGGCTGCATTTAATCGCACAGCAAGATGCAGGTCTCATGGCGTAGTTGCGACTGCGCTGTTGGCGAGCCACCAACAGCTGAAATAACGGTTTCAAGGTATTCTTCCTTTACCTGGTGATGTATGTTTCTATAAGGGAGCCTAAGTTTGCAGTTGTAAATTAACAATTTTCACCAATCCAGCAAGGTACAGCTAGAGTCCACTAATCTTCTACACACTGCTAAATCTTGAAGTTGGTTTTTGTACTCAAATACCTTTAAATAAGTTCACCAAAGCGCCTACGATAAATTATTTATTGAGTATCTTTGTCTACTTTCTAGCTGGCATCATTGCTATGCCCCTCCGGCTTTTTCTCTGTTTTGTTTTATACATCCCTTTCCTTCCCCTCCACTTGCTTCGCTCATTCTCCGTCTTTTTAAAAAACCCGAAAACAAAAAGCAGCATGCCATTCCTTGCAGAATATTGTCTAATTTTGTGGCCCCCTCTGAGTTCTCTTACTCTCTTTTTTTATTAAGGTTGGGCCCTTTCCTTGCAATTCCCCGAAGGTGCTGCAAAGGCAATTCTGCTTTCTACTGGCATCTTTTTACGCCTGACTTCAATCAGCGGTTGAAGTTAATACGACATAGTGTATTTGGGCAAAATGGAAGTCACCAAAGAACTGTAAAAAACATTTTATAGTTTTGAGTGTTTTTACATGGTGTCAAGAAAAAAAACTAGAATAGGAGTGAATACTAGGAAGGTTGGTTTTGTTAAGTTTGCCATTTTTGTTGCATTAAGAAGGTTGTGTATCGTCACATCATTGCGTATTCAATTTCCTTTACAACAACTATTCAGATAAGAAGACATGAGTTGTTACAGTGGAACAACAAGTTGCTGGGACATGGACGTTGTCTGTTGAACGCGGGAGAATGACATGGTACCGTGCAAGTCCTAATCGAGAATCATCCAGAGGTGTGAGGATGGCCACACAATATATCCAAATCGGAGTGCGCATTTGAACTCTGGGCCATTCCGTCGATTTGGCCACCCAGCTCTCCTTTATCTTCGTGTTCCCTAACGTATTTGTTGTCTGCCACTCAACTCTTAATGCGCTCTCTCCATCTCGAGATCGATGCATCGTCCCCGTGTGGAGCCCCAACGTACGTTAGCGTCCAGTCGGCCCCATCAGCACTTACTCCACCATTTACATGATTGTTGCCTTGCAGCCCCTCATAAGCGCATCGAAGCATCAGTCCTCGATCCCATTTGCTGTCTGACTTCTTTGTTCATATCGGTTGACGAAACCGTAGCTTGATGTGGCGTTGTGATGCTGGCTGATGACATATATTGAACTGTAAATTTGTTCGTATTTTGGTCGATAGCAAACAGCCGCTCGGTGCATGACCTAACCGTGATTGATTGGCAGAATCGTTGTACAGAGCAAAGTACTTTTTCCTTACAATACCTATGCCTTACTGCCAGTTTGGTGCAATTTGAAATTAATGAGAATCCAGACCACCCATTTCTCAGAAAAATCGCGCTCCGTATGAACTTTATTTTCTGTCAAAATATTGGAAAGTTTGCTACAATTTTGTGGGCACATTTGTGATTTCCTGGTGTTTCTTATGGCGTTATGAAATAAGGGAATTCATTGGGTTCATTGTCATTCCTAAATTCGCAATTCATCCCAAAGAAGACGTCCGTTTCTCTTCGCTATCGTCCACTGATTATATCAACGAGTAGCCATTGTATGTCCCAACCTCGAACCAATGTCATAGAAGGGTAGATGTAGCTATTTTTAGATTACATTGTGCAGGTATTAGATCAATTTTGCCGAGTGAATCAGTGCTCCTAATCTTGCTTATTATTATAAGTCTTTCTCGACGTACGCATTCAACGCGTTTTTGTAGATATCAAATGACCACATTGTGACACGAAACTCGACACCTTTTTCGCTGGCTGACTATGTTTATAAGTGTACTAATGGTAAAATATATTCAAATCGAGGTAAATCTGACCCCACTAAAACTTTCACGGCAATCACCTTTTTCCACTTATTTCGCTTTTATGTACACAACCAATTTTAATTTGTTGCAGCTTTGGCAGAAAGACAATATTGCCAAGAAAATTTAAGTGCACTCATTAAACTCATTCACCATATGCAAAGGAATTTTTGTCACAATCAGAAAATACATCAGCTATCATAACAGTTTGTTTAATAACCTTTTGATTACTGTCCCTCCCGTTGTCGTGAGCATTCTTTTCTGAGCAAACAAGCCACTATTGCATAAGAGACAAAATGAACCCTTTATTGCCCTTTGGACTATTTTCTTAACCTTAAAGATTAGATTAAGAAAACGCAGGTGCCTTGATAACAGTATACATAGTTGTGTACGGTGCAGTGAATAAACAAACTTACGCACGTTTTTTTATAGAATGGCGAAAGAAGTGCACCCATAGAAAATATTAGAATACTACCAATAAAAATGTCTAAGGTGGCGAAAGTAACTCCATTGCGTTAAGGACATAAACTGAGCTCACAGGGAATCACTGTTTAATGAAAAAAAAAACCAAAAGAAATGCGCTCCGTTCGAAAACATTTGTCCAATTAGAGTGCTTGCGCCTCGAAGTTTCATGGTCATTTCACGGTCTGTTTGGAATTACCACTTGCTCTTGTTTTTGAAAAAGAATAGTCGAACATTGTCCTTCCTAATTGCTCTCTCTCTCTTTCTCTCTCTCTCTCTCTCTCTCTCTTCTCCTATTTCACAAACACTCCATCGATTTCTGTTTTTCTCTGCTCCACGACTGGAAAACGTGTCGTGTTTGCGTCCATTTGTACCAACGGATTTGTCGGAATGCCCATTAGTCGATAGTTTTTATTTGATTATACTTATTCAATTATTTAGTTAAGGTTATGACGCTCTATTTGGTATCTCTCAGTGTATGCACACACTTCGTATGATAACTTCCTCCGCACCATGCGTGCCGCATAATTTACATGTAACAAAGCAAAAGAAGCGCAATATGTTGTGCGACAGATACTATCAAAAGTGACTTGTGTTTTCGTTATTAGATATTCATCGAATAAAAGCATTTTCTCCAGTAACAAGTTTTAAGGACACTTGGCTGTTGACAGCTTGTTTTGCTGATTTTTTGGCGATGTTTTACTAGCAATTCGAACACAGCAACTCATTGTGACCTTGTACTCATTGTGACAAGCAGGTACATTCAGTCAGAAGTAATGATCGTCAAGCCAACTAACGTGCCTGAGAAGTTTAAGAATGAATTTCAAAAAAAGCAAAGCTCAACAATTGGAAGGATATGAATTCTGCCTCCTAGTATCTTTACAAAGATCTCAGTATCTCACTGTATTTCCTATCTGTCGTTTCTCTACAAGTGTACTTGCATGCTATATATTGTTGTTATTGTTTTTCGCCATCAGAAGGGGTGCACTTTGTTACAAAATCGAATTGCAACTTCTGTCTTTATAAAATGTTCTCGAATGATTCACTGTCTTTGAACTTTTCTTGTTTCACTTCGGAAGTCTTTATTTGTTTCTCTCTTGAATGAAATGTGCATAACTTAACTACAAGAAGAAAGAAAAGTTTAAGTGTATTTATCTTACTTTCTCTTTCTTCCCCCATATTTTGCATTTGTTTACAAATGTTTTAACTACTTGAATGTTAAGCAACATTGTGTGAAATTGATAAATCAGTTCAAATAGGTTCAAACAGTGTGCCGCAAGTGCTAAGACGGAATGAACCAAGAACACATATTTTACTGAATGCTGTTAATTCCAAAGTTCATTGTTTGTCGGACTAATCTGGCTGACCTTGGTCAAAGATGCCTTTAACTAGAAGTACTCCTAATATAGATAACGTTTGAGCTCGCTTATCTTTATTGATGTTAATATTAACCTTCAGTTCTTTATTCCCTTTTCACACTTGACCTCAAAAAGTCTGATTTGTCTGTAGCTTACTAATTTTTTCCCCAACAAATTCGTAAAGAAATAACGAAAGTTCGCAGCCATGGGAACTCGTACTTCCAATAATAGAGCATACAATTATACCGTAGCTCAAACAATTTTTTTGAGCGCTGTTTTCAGTCGCGTATTGCACCTGTCCTCTGTTTCAATACAATTAGGTGCTTTTCACACCACATAAGCCAAATCCACACACAAAAAGTGGGCATAATCAGGGGCCTGTTCATCTCTTCTCTAATACCATGGGAACCACACATCGAGATGATTGCAGTCGCTATATATATATATATATATACGAAATAAGATACGCATTGTTATTAGGATCAGTGTTAAAAATATAGTGCTTAAACGTTCTGCACTTTAACACCGCCATACGTATTACCTATTCAGCACGAAGCAAATCAATATGTTATAAATATCAATCTGCTGACACAAGTGTATATCCAGCTCACTTGAAGATCTCTCTTCTCCGTTTCATGTTTATAAAAAATATTCTTGAAAACTTGGGTAGCTGGTAACTACTTTGCTCTTGCTTTGATTGTTATTTACACAATGTCGTTGTTAAGCCAACTTCCGCCACTCTTTGACCCAAATTACTCTTTTTCCCATAGCTCGACTTGTCTACCCCCTCCAGAAACAATCGATAATTATTTTCACTGTTGCAGGTAATTAAACAACAATGTTCGGAGGTATTTCGTCCTGCTGGTCAGTTTTCTCTCTTCGTGTTTTTGTTATGTGGCTAGTTAAATTTGTAACTTCACCCATGACGTGATATGTTTTACAAAGAGGCAATGAATACCAGCTGCACAGTTAGTTTTGGAATGTGTGGAAGATGGCCCGAAAAATCCCGGCAAATTTTCAACAAGATATTGCAGAGCAAACAAAGAAGTCACTAAATGGAGCTGGGCTCGATGGAGAAGCTGTTCTGGGATCTGGCAATTGGTGGAGTCAATCACTCCATCGAGGGCAATGGGGGACCGATCTGCTCTTCTGTAAGTGAACAAGTCCAGTCCATGAAGCGATCGCTGTAAAGAGAAGCTTGGAACAATGCGTATGATTTTATCTAAACATCAATTTCAGTTCATCCCAGCATGGCAACGGATCATGGAATCACTTGTTTTCGTTCCAGCTGCAGTGTATTGCGCATATAGAGTAAGTTTTATATTTTTGGATATTTGTGTTTCATTTTTCAAAATGTACAATCCACTGCTTGTATCCTCAAGAGCAGCTCAATTAATGATCTGAACATAAAGTCAATTGCTTTTAAGCTGTGGCCCTATTTGGACTGCAATTTTACTGGTGAACCGCGACCACAGTCCCGATATGCCATTTTGACTGTGTATAGTTTGGTGTTTGGAGCAGAAATAGCGTACAAAATGATCTCAAGGTAGGCATTTCCATTATTAAAACTAGCAAACTTCCGTGTTTCTTCATTTAAAAGAGAGTGATATCGATGACCACTGTTATACTGATGTTTTCAGGACGGGTATCTTCCTTCTCAATCCTTGCCACGTGACCACGGTGATACAAATTCTGCTGCTGACGATGGACGCCCGTGATAAAAGGACCTGCTTTCTCTTCAGACTAATGATTTACTTTACTCCGGGAGCGGTCTTTGCTCTTGGATTCCCCATTCTCAACACAAGACTTGTAAGTATAAGTATACACATAAGCATGTCGTGAAGTGATGTATCTGCAACGACCTCAAATTTCAATTAGTTTCTTTACAGCTGCCAGGAGAGGTGCTCATCTATTACGTGCAACACATCGCAATTATCGTCATCCCACCATATTTGTTATATTTAAAGGGTATGTCGTCCCGTCTATTTCCGACTCTAACTTTGGAATCTTATACGTTATTTTTGTTGCGTCTGCGTGATATTCTTCTATTTTGTTTTGTTTTCAGGAGCATTTGAAGCGGAACGGGCCGACGATTTTGTATGGCCAACATTCGCACTGATGGTCTTTTTGCTGTACCATTATGTGGTCCTTCAGTTCGTTGGATTGGTAAGCTCTATTTTCGGTATATTTCATGTTAGTGGCGGAGCACCTCGATGATAATGAAGTTCTGTAAAAATGACCCAGCATATAGTACCAATGTTCGATTCTCGCAAGTCCTACGCATTCTTCAGTGTCTAGTGTTCTCCGTGCGAGTCTCATTATTGACAAACAATGTTTCAGTGGACTGGTGTCAATCTGAACAACATGCTGTGTCCGGCGGTCTCGGATCCTTTCCGTAGTAGGTTCTACCGTCTCTGCGCAATCGGGCACCAGTTTCTCTTGGTTCCGATAATAAGTAAGACCCATTCGGCAATTGGTGCCATTGTGGCTGCTCTTACTGGGGACATCCTTGACGTTCGATCCCGATTGAAGGTTGACTGAGAACCAACTCAGTGTTGCTTGGAGGTCCACCCTGTATTAGTCACTATTGGCGCCCAGACTTTATAACAGTTCTATGTAGTACTAATTTTTCGCATTTTTTTCTAACCAAAGTTTTTCTGCATTTTATTATAACCAAATTCCGTGCTTAAATTTCTACGCTTTGTTTCGTATATTGTTGCTAGAAAAAAAACTTATTAGACAAAAAGGAACAATATAATAATACATATAGGCGAGAAGCTGAAAATGCACCAAATGTTGCGCCTTCTAGAAAGCCTTGTTTTGCTCGATTCGAAATGACAGTGTATATTCATCTTTGAGTTTAAATCTTATGAAGTAGAAGTATACACAAATAGGCAACAAAACTTCCGGTTGTCTTCCTGGTTTGCCCACCCAAGCCATGCCCAAGTAAGCATATAAGTTTCTGTTAATATTTTTTTTGCAACAACATTCCAACAACAATGATTTTATATTGTCACTTTTTAGCCGCACGGTGTTTTTTGCAGGCTTGTTTTCCATATTTAGTTAAAATAAGGGTTTCGTTTGCTTCAGAAGTACCATAATGATTCTGGTTAATGTGTGTGCACTAGTTTACGTTACGAGTAGCATCTTCATTATGTATATTGCGGCCACAAGCTAGCGCGCCTGGCTTGTTTTTAGGATAATATTTTTTATGTTCAGCCAGTGTAATGTTTTGTTCTTATTTTTTTATGTACAGCGATCAATCCGAATAGTTTTGTATGTCTGTCCTTCGCGATTCAAATCCAATTGTTTATGAAAAATCTTAACACTCGGTAATTTCTAAAAAGTATAGGTTAGGTTCTATTTTTACCTTTGTGAAACACTCGTTGGTCTTAATCTGTCTCTCATAATATGCATAGTCTTCAACTTTACCATTGTCGTCGAGCTTATCAGAAATGGTCCTTAGAATTCTATTCGCGCTAGTCAAGTAAGCCATTTGATGAAGTCCGCTTTTGCATTTCTTACCGTTTCAATAAATTGTTTTCTTCATCAGCAACGTGTGTGTTTTCCACTTATATCAACACAAATTCCCCTCTTTCTACTCTGAACTAAGGACTCAGCGTGTTACCGAGGTGTAATTGTGTCAACTTATATTTATTTCACGTAATGATTATCAACGAAGATCGATATCAGCTGTTTTGCTCTACTCTTTGAAATGACCACACCCATTCCCTTAACATTTCCGTTTTCTCCTTGTTGGATCTTAATGGCGAAAACTTGATCCTGCTCTTCTCCCCATTATGTGTCACACTCTGACCGTTCGCTCACGTTTTCGTAAATAACCTTAATGTAATGAATGTATTGATTTCCAAGTGTTCATTACATTATTTTACATTTAAATTAGACCTCAGAATTACTATATTCATTAAAAAAAAGCATTATGTTTTAAATATAATTCCCACACCCTAATCTCTGTTTTGACTGTTTGAAATGTAGTTTACGCATTGACAAAATGGGAAATTACTTCTACACTGCCAAAGGAACCGCAGATGTCTGCCACGATGCCATGGAACAGTGTGAGTATTCATCGAGTAGTTCCTTTTCTCACAATCGGTTTTTCTCTTAAATATGCATGTTCTCGACATTGTTGGCAAACCTGTGTTCTTCCTTGCAAATTTCCGGCTTAGGTTTGAAACAATGCCCTACCGAGTGCATGTTTGTGGATTCTTGTAACGGGAAGGCTTCTCAGTACGCATGTGTAGTACTCGACTCAAGGCACTTAATGTAAGCAGGTGGTTTTTCTTCGTTCTTTAATTAAGAAAGACTTTTATATGAATTAATTAAAATCATTTGTATTTAAAATCAATACACTTCCTTGCTAGCATAGTGTATGAAAAGTCTGTCTGAATTCTGAATTGGAAAAAAACAACAAAAGTATCGAATGTTATTTCTGGATGTACATAGTGTATATATGATATGAAAGTGTAATCCTTTGTCAGGTGGCTGATCGTCATATGTTTTCTGATAGTTGCGTGTTGTTGCTCGGGACTGGTGGCATTTTATGTGTGCAGGGCTTTTCGACACTCATTCAAGAATGCTCAACGGTAAGTCAATCGTCTAGGCATTGTTAGACAATATTCCTTCATAAATTAAAAGAGAATAATCGAGTCACAACTGTTTCAGAACAAACAATGATATTGTATTCAACAATACACGTCGGGTGGAACACATCCAGTACGGACTGCCTCCTAGACATTCAAATGGACCGCGACACTAAATATCGAAGGAAACGAAAACCACAAATATCCCTCAAACTGCCGGTGTCAAATTCTACGTGTACTGTCACAAAGCCAATTCACTTTCCAATAATGAACCGTACATTGTCCGTTGCAAATTCAAAATACAAAAACAATAAAAGTTTATTATCACAAAGTCTTTTAAAGACATTCCCCGTGTTAGTCAACACAAACAAATTGAGATTGCACACAATGCACATTGTACAACTAAACGGTGAATCATGAAAGTGACGTTTTACATACTCAAAGAAATATAAATAAACTAAAACCGGTAGATAGAGTATGCTTGTCAACTATGAAACAGGCCCGAAAAAAATTCGAGAGAAAAAATCGTATATTTTGTGAAAGCCCCGTGGCGAGTGCAAAATGTGTTTGTGGTCCATGGAATGCAAATATGATTTAACAACTTAATTAAATGTGAGTGACCTCAGTCAAAACACTTGCAGTAATATACAGCAGAATTCTTACAAAGAACACATGTTCCACATACTGGGAAGAAAAACAAAACGTGTGTACATGTGTTGTTTGTGCTTCAATCTTCTTCAATTCCATTGTAGGCATCGAGAGACAGATCGGTTTCCCACGCACCGCCCTAAGTACGAACAAGATGAGTTAGCACAAGTATACCACATGCTTCCCTTCTATCCCAGAAACTCCGACGTAATAATACCACAACCAAGGGTGCGCCCATCACCAATACGGGTAAAGTAATAGGTGCAGGTAAAGACTTGACACAACTGATGACCAATACCCAGCTGATCAAATTCAAGGCACTATTATTAGCATTGCAGACCAAAGAATTTGAACATTTCCATTTTGAACATTCCATCCAGGAAAAGTATCGGTCAAATCAATTAATCATCCGCTAGTTCTTACTTCGGATGTGACGGCCTCGTCGGAACACGCAAACGGGTTGATGATGTCCGGGGCACAATCTAAAATCATAACACAATACATAAACCAAAAAGAGCTATCTCGCTCCGCTCGCTAGCACCGATAAAGAGAAATATAAAAACTCATATAAAGAGAAATATAAAAATTCAAATGGGCTGTTTAGTACTACGGTATCTGACACAAAAATGTAAGCGCATGGATGGTTACCGAGCTTAGTTTGTGGAGTCAACATCTGTTTCCTCTCTTCTTCTTTCTCCCGTTCTTTTTGCTTCATTAACTGTTCGATGATCGTTCCCTCTGTTTTGATCTCCGGTTCCATTCCCGCAAAGAAGTCGTCCTCTACGGTCACTTTCATATCCTTGACATCAAGAATGGTCACACCGGTTGAGTTCAACTTTTTCTGTAATTTATACATATAACACATTGTTCAAATGTTCGCAGCTAATCAAACGTCATTCGTCGGATGAAAATGGAACACATAACAGCAAACTGCTGAATTCAATTTAACAATGCATCACACATAAATTACGAAAATCGATTTTATAGAAATATGTGTGTGCCCACCAGGTGATTGTGATTGTTTGGGACCGCGGGTCGCTTTGGTGACGGAACATCAATCGAGTTGTTCACCGAAGAAGATACGGCACTCGCAGTGGATGTCAATTCTGTGTCATGGTCAGCCTCCGAAGTTCCAGCATCTCCCCAGTCATCCCAAGCGTCCTTCAAAAAAGTACTCAATAAAATATGTGACGATTCTCGTCACACAGCAGCGCATCACACAGCAGAGCATCACACAGCAGGGTAATTCGACTACATTCGACGGCAAGAACCATGGAATGCAAAAACAAACCTTATTATCTTCATCAAAGTGTTCACCGTCGTGTGAACATGTTGCTTGTTGAGCACTGGACACTGGTGTTCTTTCCAAAGTGTTCAGGTAAAATTTCGGAGCTTCTGGGAATTCTGAGCCCGATATTTCTTGACTCTTTGCAGTTGTGCGGGGAAGTGAAATCTCAGAATTATCCCTGGTTAACGCCGGAGACTGCCAGGGAACCGGACTCGAGGCCATATTTAAACGGGAGAGAATCTGAAACTAGGAGATCGAATACTAGCAAATAGATTTAGGCATGACTATGAAACATTTCTTACCTTAGAATTCACTTATGATTAAGCTCTTATACCTTTGGTGTTCCGTCTGTGAATATTTTCTGTGGTTGAGATCCGTTAACTGCTTCAACACCAACAATTCGTGCCACAGTGCCAAGTCCTTTATAGCTCTCGACCACAAGGTCAACGTTGACATCGTTCGTACCGGTATGCAGCTAAACACAAACTAGCGAACATCAGGCACAACACGATTCAAAGGTGATTTTACATACACCGGCATTCGGAAGTAACATTAAATGTGATCACCTCGGGTATTATGAGATCCAGAAGCACCTCTCTAGCAAATAAATGTGCGTATTGTTCCAAGTGACGAATAAGAGCACATCGGATGGTGACATCACGCACTCTCCAGATGTAGGCGAGCTGGAAAGGAAACGTACAGTGAGTACACAAAACTCCGCAACTCTCGTAAACCATACACAGATCACATCAATTAAAATACCTCTGGAATGAGGAACTGCTTGAAGACTTGTGAAGATAGGATAGATTCATCTTCTCCTTCTTCTAAGTTTTCGCCTTCTAAACATTGAAATTGCGAATCTGATTAAATTAGACATTATCTGCTCAGTGACTCTGATTAGAGTTACACGTCCAGGCTACACAAAAACCATCAACACTTACTTGGTTTCAACAAGGCTGGGTAAAGATGGTCGTGGGCAAGAGGTTCCATCATGATACACCTGGCGATAAGCGACTTCGATAGAAACTGGGCAACAACTCGCTCATCCAGGGACCGCAAACGATCAACCAAGTTACTGAAGTATGGCACTAAAGATGAGGAACGGATCCATTAAAGCAATTAACTACACAAATGATAAATCAATAATATGAATTGTGCTTACGCGAAAAAGTGTTCCTTCTCCTCTGGCGACATAACAGACATGTGCAGCAATTGATCCTTTATCACGGCCAGGGCACACTGAAAAGTGAACGATGAGCACAGACCTCAAAATCACAAGTATCCCACATAAAGAAAAAAAACGAAATAAACCAACATACTCTCAAAAATGGGTGCTCGCAGACTTCCGCCATCGACGGTCGATCCTCAGCATTGATGTTGCCAATTTCCTCCGAAAATTCCAACATACGATGTCTATCGACTTCTGAATAAAAGGATTGTCTGAAGCGGATACTTCCACAGGACACCATGCAAAGGAAACAATCAAAGGAAACAATAATACACTAATAGGAGAGAAACGCCTACTTGTTGCATCCAGCTTTTCAGCAACTGCCTTCACGAACTGGGAATACAGAAACACGTCGCGTTTCTTGCCATCTTTCTGAAAACGAGTGTAAATAAGGCTGGAAGGAGAAGGAGACTATGCACTTGAAAAACACAATGACTTGTTCCGCGGTGTTAAGCCTTGATCTAGACAAAGTCACTTTCTTCTGTAACACAAATGTAAACTTACTTCTTTCGCGACCACCTTGTAATAAGGCAACTGGCAATAGGCAGGCATCGCTGTAACGGGCTCCGAATCACGAGTGGCGAATTCAAAACTAAACTGTTTTAATCAGTTACTTACATCATAGTTATTAAAATATATTCCTAAATATTTCGATCTATACGCAATTAAACCAAGTTTGAGAAAAAGGGCATACCCGGACAGTGCAAATGTTCCATCGTGTCTCACAAAAACAGAGTTGATTCCAACATTGTTATGGACAATTGAAGCCTAAATGTGGAAATATCAGTCCTGCCGAACAACATTGGGTTCGTAGTTTTTAAACATGCTCGGGGCTAAAAATACGAATTATCCTGTAAGAAAACAGGTCTTTTCTCGGGCACAAACTGGTTTACTTCATGGTCCGTACACTGATTCAATAACTCACCGTCTTGTGCAAGAATTTCAGAGCCGAAGCGACAGCTCCCAGACCGGTCTCAAGTTCTTGAGAGGAAAGCGTGTGAAGGATTTGTTGTAGGGGCTGGAATTAATAAATATTCAAAGACAATGTGGTTGAGAATTTGTGAAGTGAGGGGAAACACACATCCGGCAACCTGTATTTGACATGTCACTCCGCTGACATACCTGAACAGCTTCAGTAAGCATCGAGTCGACAGGCACGGCCTTGTGCATAAGAACGGTCACGATATCGGGGTGGCGGACTCGTCGAAGTTCTTTCATGGCTTTGTCCGCAAGCTGTTTGTAGTTTTGATCCGCCGTCAACAACGTTCCTACAAACATTCACAGTAGGAGAGAATAGGCATGACAGTAACTAACAGAATAATATAAGCCCGAAATGTTTTGGTAGTACAGCCCCCTTTAAATTAGGGCTTTAATATTAAGTATCCCTACCCTGCGTGTTCCTCCCTGCTGTCCCATAGCTGCAGTTCCTCACACTCGCCCAGCAACTGCCCTCTATTGAATATGAGTCCCCAAAGCGCAATGCGCCTCCATGCGAACTCTCTGCTGCTCCCATCCAGCGACTTTCCTTTATGGAAACTGAAAATACAGAAAAATATTCAAAGATAGTAGTATCTCAACGACTGTAATCCAGGTGAACGTAAATCATGTGCAAAAGAAATACAAATAATAAAAGAAATAATGTCACATCCTGAAACAAGTTGTTGCGAGCCGGAATCTAGAGCGTCAAAACGTGATTTTGAACCGGATGTAGTGCTGCATGTAAACAGAGATATATCAAAAACTTGGCTATGTTCTACGTCAATAGTCGGTAGACTGACAGTTGTTATCTGATAACTACAGTTATGACATAAGGTACAACACAACACAGATGAGCAACCTGCCAAAGTAAACGAGGGGAGCCTTTACGCGAATGCCGCTAATATTTTGGAAAGAGGTTGAAGTTAAAAAAAAATATATTGGTGAATATTATGTTTCGGAAATAAGAAACATGACTAAAAACACAAATTGAACAAATGAATATGGACGCGGCAAGCAGTGTTCGCATGAATAGGATATACGCAGAACTAAGCATTATTTAAGAAAAGAGACGGAGCAAATTGAGAACAAATAAACATATTTTGAGTACGAATCCGGAAAATTGTTATTTTACAAGCAATGTGAATCGTTTTCCCTATTTCCTGTATACAGCTGTGCTTATTTTTTTTTATTCTCACAAAGTATGAATAAACTGCGAAAGCAATACCCGCCTACGGATGAAAACTTAAAAACGAACCCGCAGTTTTTTCCCCAGCCAAATTTAGTCGTGGATTCTATACCGTAGTGCGAATGCGAGAGTCGTGCAAAGCGTTGCGGGACCCACCAATGTTTATGCACTTTAAAATTTGAAATGCGTTGACCATTAATTTTTATTTGTCTATATGTTAAGTTCCAATGGTTTGTTGTTTAATTTTATGTATTAAATAATCCTGAAAAATGCACGGTATAATTGTGATTTCTTCTTAACTGTGAGCACTAACGGATGATGCACTAATTTTGAAACTCTTCACATTTTTGAATACTTCATAATGTTGTTTTCGCGCGCAAAAATACATTCTATTATTTTGTGAGAATGAGAGTTTCATCCCTGTTGTATGTAAATTGTGAATTTAAAACCTCTCATTCCGTCGACGAAATGTGAGCTAAAATACTATCCGTGCTATGAAGTAATTTTAAACTACGTTTTATCTTTCTCTCCCATCGATTTAAACAACGCTAATAGTTTACTAAACACTTCTCTGATCTGTGTCATTCGACATCTAATCCCTCTAATTAGGCTGTAAAATATTGTCAGATGCGTGGGAAATAGTGATCGTTGAAACATCTAAAACCTTAAATTGTAACGGCTGCTCAGAGAACTTTTATGTGCTTTCCTAATATCCATCCAAATCATAGAATAATTACGTAAGTGTGGTGCCCACGAGGACGTAATGGTGGTCACCAAATACTGCCCAATTTTTGTTATGGTGCTCATGATGCTGTCAAAATTCCACAGGCAAGCAGTAAAATTAAAATAGACCTGGGCAACAATTTTTATATATCATTCTTTTTTTTTATTAGTTTGCCCGGACAGAACAGAGTCGACAATTTGTTTCATTGTCAACAACGGATTTCCCCCATTTTTGTCCCTCAGTTGTGCATCTCGATGCTTGTTCATCGAGAATTTCATAGTTTCAACCTTCTATATACCTTTCCCCCACAGTGTAGGTAGTAGACCCCTGAATTTTCACTTGGGGGACGCGGCTGGCTTGGCTAGCGCCGACGTGGCCTTTCTTTCTCCATTCGTTTTCTCTATTCCTCTCCGTCTATTCATCTTTTCTTTCCGTGCTCCTTGTCTACCACTCTCCCTCCCTGCCAGTGTTCTCTAGAATCTCAACTGTAAACCCCCTTCTCGTCCACACCGTTCTCTGGCCTCTCTTAATCGCACACGGTCTCTCATCGACGTGTTTCTCAATGTCCTCCCCAATTTACCCCACACTTTCCCTCCACCTATTTCGTTACTACTCACCGACTTAAAAAAGAGGAAATCGAAAAACAATTCTTATCCCTTGCGGTTTTTTGGAAACGTATAATGCTAATACACATGTGGACCGTTTTCCGTATTACATCACATATTGTGTTGTGGAGACCAAGAAAGTGCCACTGAAAATTGCACATTAGCATCCTCCAAGTAAGAAAACTCTTGTATGAAATGCTCGGGGTGCTGATTGGGTGTTCAAGTAAGCGATAAGTTGATCCTCGAGCGTTAGTTCTAGTACAATGATGTATTCAGTTAGGAGGGGGTGTTTCTAACAAGAAAATATGCTATGTTGAAATTTCAGGTATTAAGTTGTGAATGATGAGGGGATCATAATGTCAGATATGCTCATGATTACTTGGCATGTTATGTTCTACATTTAGGTTATAGCAGTCGATTTGCAGGAACTCCGTCCTTCCAACCCCCCCCCCCCTTTATTTCCCCCGTATTCCCCCCTGCTCTTGCTGGGTACCCCATCCATTCTTTCGTCCGGTTTGGTCCCCCTACAGAATTGGCTATCTGCCAGGGCATCCATCTGTCTCTCTCTCCTATTTGCTTCCGACATCACTAACACGCTCTTTTCCTCTGCACCTCCAGTCCATGACATGCTATCTCGCCCCCTTGATTTCTTTTTAGTCACGGTGATGAGCACATATTCCAAGTGGTGTCTCTGCATCCCACTTTGTAACGCTAACTCGTTGCTTGGCTTCTTAGGCACCTCAAGGCTGTGCACACTATCTTCATTAAGCTCCTAGCACGTCTGCGACTATACTCACGTAATTCTGCTTAAGTGTTGATATCTCTGTAGTCCCTCAGCCTAACACACAGCCTCAAATTGTGATCCTTCTCCTTTTAAAATGACTATTTACAAGTATCTACATTAATTTTGTCGTCTACTCCTCCACATTCTAAGTCATCTTTGTTTATCTCGGTTGTCTAAGTCAGCAGGCGCTCACCTGTACTCTCTCTCTCGCCTTTACTGTGTGTATCTGCCGCTTAGAGAACTCTCACGTCTCTGCACCATCACTCTCTTTCTATCCTCTACTGTAAGAAAATACTTGAATCAACCAAATCATCTCTTCTATTTATATGTATATAGATAATCCTATCTGAATGTTTTCCAAGATTTGGTGCTTTAACACGCACCTAGAAACTTGACTATTCGACAACCGGAATTTTGATAACTTTTGAGCCCCCTTTCATGTTCTTTAACGTTTATCGATATTATTGAATTTTTATACGCTGGGATTCCAGTAAACTCCACATCGTTTTCTAAAGCGAATTACTTAATGCAAGTTGACATTATTACTTAATCCTGTAGTTTAAACACTGAAATATTATCGTTGAGAAGATGTTATCCTAAGTGTCTCAGTGCAACAAAGAACGCTCAGTTTCATGTAAGGCAGGCCATAAATATATTGTGTATACTGGGCCTCACTGTGTTTGAAACGACAACTTGAATGGGTGATGTATTCAGGTAGAATACGAACCGGCTGCTTAGCTGTATCCTCACAGAAGACAAGTGGATTCAAGAAATTTACGTGCCTAGATCCCTACCCGGTTTCGTTGGTTCCTAAACGGCGTCGTTTTGTACATTATGAACTGTATTTGATCGTCTCTCCTAGTGGCTTTCTCTCGTGTGAGTTTCTCCCCGTCTTTCTTTCTCTCTCTCCTTTCACCGCAAACTTCGGCCTTATGTATTCCTTTTTTTTCTGTTTTCATGCTCAGTTTCTTTACTTCTCCTGCATTCTCACTAAATCTCTTCTATATTTGGCTTCTCTCTGTTTTATCAACCCGCATCCTCCCCTCTCTATTCATCTCATCCGAATGCAAGAGTATTAAGCTATGTTCTAAAAATCATAGTTTCCTCTATTTTTTTCACTCACATAGTGTATTTTAATAACAAGCTTGCAATTATTGATTTCCCTGGGCTATGCAGTATTGCTTACTCGCGCTTTCACCGCCTCCGACTTTTCGGACTTCTATATTATCTCTTACCCAAGAAATACTTTCCGAAACTCGAAATCCCAGTAATGATTATTTGTTTGCCGTGACGTTGCATATCTCCGTGAACACGTTTTTTTTAAGTTTTTGTAGTTTCATTTGTTCTTTTATAGTATTCGGCTCCTAAGTTTGCAGGTATCTTGTTCTTTTGAACGTGCGACATGAATGCACCGCTCATAGTTAACTATTTGCACCACATTGTTTTGGTACAGTGAAGAAACATAGGAAAAGCGGCAGTTCCACGTACATCATTACATAAAACACATCTCATGGCACAGCTTATAGTGGAGGAATAAAAGTCTCTCAGGAATGAGTTGTGGCAAAGTATCAGCTTGGATGACTCCGTGAAGGATGTGTATGTCGAAACTAAATTTGGAGTGTATTTGTAGTTCGAAAGTTCACTATACACCTTCTACTTGTCCCATCACATATGAATTAGGTAGTTAGTCAGAGTAGCATATGGTTTTTTCTTTTCCCATGAACAAATTTCCCTTTTTTCTGCAACGTTATTTGTCTAAACATTAGAACGACGCGCGTATCGATCTTTTGGAGCGCTTTCCAACACAGCAATATTGGCCTTGTTTTTCGAAAACTCGGGGATACTCTTACACGTCAAAATAAAATAAAAGTTGTGTTAATTATACGACTCGAGAATGACCTGTATTACGTTACATATACGAATAAAAACATTTGTTTGCTTGGAACTTGAACAATTAAGGTTTACAGTGGAACAAAAACAATTATATTACGACGGCTACATTTATGGTCATGTAGCTTTAAGTACATAATGAATCTACACGTGTGTTAACATAATAACGTACCTGAACTGCTGAAATAAACTTATTTTGGGTATGTGTGCGGATCTAAAAAAATCTGACGTTAGTGCACTTTTCAATCACTCATCAACTGCTTACATAGGCTGGTGAGAATTTTCAACTTTACACAATTTTGACCTGGATAATATGGTCTTCTTTGAAGGCACAAATTAAACACATGGAATTATCAGTAATTAGCTGCCTTCTCCAATTACCCTCTGCGTTTTTTTGTATGTACTATGCTCTAGTGAATACTTCATTGAACTGAAAGCCCACACTAAGTAGTTGATTATGGCTAAATTTGCTGGTTACTAGTTGGTAAAACTTCCTTATTTTTGCTGGCCGATCGTTTGCTGTATCTCCTGTTATCTCCATTGGCCGCGCACTGTTTCTCTGTACTGAGTTGTCTGGCACCCTTTTGGACTAGATTCCCTCTATTCATCGGTCTACTTCCAAATTTCATCCCTTATAAAATTTCAATTACTAGTTCCATTTATATTGTTATTTTCATCGTTTATTTCGTATTTGATTACCTGTGAGATTAAAGGAAATACATATGAGCTCGTAAACCAATCCGTTTCCACTATCGAAACACCATAAGCAGTGCATCATTCCGTAGTCATGTTCCTCCTAGATTCGTGTTGTCGTATTTTTCTCTATTAGATCTTTGGGTCTCCTTGCTTCATTTACAGCAGGTTTAGCTGTATGCGTTTCTGTCCGATTAGAATATTTTATTAGGTTCACAATACTGCACGTTGCATCTTTCTCTCCAGATTATGTGTATTAATTGGTCTGCCGCCTGTGCTCAATTTTCTGAATACGTGCCACATGTAATTATGTGATTGTTTCTTGCAGGAAGGTTCTTCTACTGAACAAAGCTACTGGTCGTATGATGCCAAATTCAGCAGTATGTCTTTTTCCAGTGACGAATTGAACCTACTCGTCTACCGGTATTTAGCTGAAGCAGGTACGTCATCAGTTAATATACCTACTTTACTCGATATTTGTGCGTAACAAGCTAGGACATTGAATAGTTTGCTTTCTCGCTTCTAAACATATAACTCGGAAAGTCTTTCTGTTTTTTTTTCAACCGAGTTTTGCTGTATCTCTGCGTTAATCACCACAAAAACACTACTCTGTTGTGTTTATAGCCTATAGCCTGTGAGAAAGCCGGTCGCTTCGCTTGGCGACTATCCCTTTTAACTGCGAGGCTTAAAGGGTCAGGCCCATTTCAAATGACCCCTACTCTGATGATTGACGGCATGTTCGCGGCGGCTATCTGGGCCTTGGCAAGTTCGCTCCGTAAAAGTGGCGGCTATTCGGCGAGGATAAACCTGCCGCGAACTCGCCAAAACAGGCGAAAATGCGGCGGCTATCAGATAGCCGCCCGATAGCCGCTGCGAACTTGCTTGTTTCAGGCGAAAATGCGGCGGCTATCCGGCGGCTATTCGGCGGCTATCGGGGTTTTGTGCACACACGAGCGATACGACTCACATTTCTCTTTTGAGAGCGGAATGCGGGGTCTCAGTCGGTTTAATTACCCAAGTTTGAGGTTAGCACTAACCCCGAGACGAGACCTTAACACCATACTGTGTGTCTCGATACAATTTTGTAAAGCGTGACTTCGGGCATGTTGGTCAATTTCATTTTTTTATCGTTTATATATTTTTTTTCGGAAGAAAGGTATTTTTCTCTGGACCCTCCTCGCCGAGAGAGTGTCCGGCGGCTATTCGGCGGCTATCCGGCGAGTTCGCCCCGTCTTCAATGATTGTCGCGCCTTCAGACTTCTCTTGTCGCCGAATAGCCGCCTAAATAGCCGCCCTATAGCCGCCGCGAATATGCCGTAGAGAACGTAGTATCTTTGATGATTCCATCTGATTCTACATGTCAAATATAGTAGGATGCAATAATTTTCTAATTTTCAAGCTCAAAAATCACTCATTATTCAGCAATTTACCGTGAGGAGTCATACACAGCTATCCATCGCAGTTGGCACGCCCATTCGCGCTGATTGGCCGATATCGCAGTTGCCACGCCCCATAGAGCATAATGCCCAATTAGCGCGAAGGGGCGTGACAAATGCGATAAATAGTTGGGTATGACTGGCAGGGGTAAATCGATTAATACGGCGTGAATTTTGCGCTTGAAAATTAGAAAAATATTGCATCCTACTATATTTGACATGGAGAATCAGATGGAATCATCAAAAATAGGTGTCATTTGAAATGGGCCTGACCCTTTAAGCAATTTGTGTCAGCTCTGTTATTCTACTGCAAGTTCATTTATAACATTTCATATGGCTAATTCAGCAATGAAGTACGTACAGCTGTGTCACAACAGAATATGTTTATTGAAAAGTTCATTGTGCTTAACATGTCTATATCACTACGGCATATTATATATACTGGATATTTCTTTATTTGTACGAGCTGGGCAAATGCAACTGGAAAACCCTTTGTTATCGCCACACAATTACACTATTACCGTATGCAATCGCTACGCAATAACCAGAAAACTCCCTTTAAAAAACAATCGAAAAACAAGCTGACGTAATTCCTATGAATAGTAACTATGATTTTTTCATTTCGCTCTCTGCCTCCTTTGCGGTGGTTATTCGTTTCTTTGACATTTCCTTTCTTGCGAGGTGCAGATGTTCCTAATCTTTTAATAGTCTACTGTGTTCCTTTTATGTAAAAAGCCGGCTTGACTATTAAGATAATTAGTGTTGAGGCAAAAAGGATCGTGAGTAAGGTTCCTTGATTAAGTGTCTAGCCAAGTTTATCTGCGAACTTCCAGTGGCTGATGAGAGATGTGATGTTCTGCTCCGGAAAGGATTTCGGACGAAATCTGAGTTAGGCGAACTTGCTAGAGCGACTGACTGACTGTCCATTGCAATGCGTCCATCGCTTCAATCAACCCTCCTTGTCCATCTCTCTGAATTTCCGCTTTCATTCGCGCTTATTGACATCTCTCCTCTCCTCGACTCTCTCCACCTAGTTACGTTCCATCTCTATATTGATTTATTTCACAGTGGCCGACACGCCCGCCTTCAAATATAGACCTCGGGGAGTATCGCATTGAGAGGGACGAGAGAGCTCCATTCAGTGAGAGATCACGGCCGCAAGAGGAAAAATATAGAGAATGAGAAGGTGAAAAACCATTTATTGGAGCCTGGTGACAACACTAAATAGTGCGAGAAAACCACGGGTTCAAACCACACAGCGGAAGAGGATTCTGAGAGCAGTAGTGGAAATGAGACTTCACACATTTTGTTTGGAGAGCGGACGAGCACGAGAGACAACCGCGGCAATGGAGATTTTGAGATCTGGAGACAGAAAGTTTTTCGAATTTCGATTCGAAATTAATTGAGCCATATCACATTTTGCTTACCAAGTGTGATAAATGTTCGTGAAAAATTGAATGCGAATCTGATAAAATCGCAGATAAGACACTTCTAAATCGACGTAGAACATTAGCGTTTGAAACATTTGACATTTGACATCAACGTCAAATATCACGAATAGATTGTCTGTCAATATATTGGGACTTAAAAGAATTAGTTTTCGTGCCTCGTGAAATGGAGTTGACTGGTACCTAGGTTCTATTGGGTATTCTGATTGGGACAGTTTCATGCGCCTTGTGTGAATAGAAAATTCTATTTCACTGGCAATGAACCCTTTGTTCAAAAAAAAGAAGACATTATATCCATCAAATGTGATGTATTATAAGGTTCTAAAACATGGTCACGAAGCGGCCAGTAACAGACTTCAGTTGTGGGTCGAACACGCATTGATCATTGACTCATACATATATTGTTAAACTACTATTTATCTTTGAACATGGTTATTTTATGCCACTTTGTCTACTTGCAGTTTTATGTTTGCCGGAACTTTTAATCACTCACTTCACCCGTATTCGATGATAATTTGGGTGGTTGTTCACTGCAAAAAAACGCATTCGTCACCCTCGGAATCTCTCCAATTGCTCGGCTTTCTGTGCTTTCCCATAGAACACTATCTGCACCCTTATTTCTCCAATTCTCTTCTGGGTGTCATGTTCTATTCCCCCTTTTCACTGCACCCTCGTAACGTTGTGTGCTCCCTGTCGTTTCCCCTCTTTTCTCTTCCAACTGCCTCTCTTCCAATCCTCTTCCGAATGGACGTTCCCATCTATTCAACGGCCAGCTTACGAAATCTTTTGGGGAGATTTAAAAGCAGATTCGGGGAAAAAAAAATTCTAACCCTTTTAAAACAACGTATTACAAGTTTGAAGAAAAAGAGTCACCGACTACATGTATACACAATATTTGTGGTCAATTAATTGTATCAGTATGGTTATATTGTATTCTTTTCTGAAATGAGTTTAAACAACACAATTTACAACCAAGACACATTTAATTAAAAATTTCCGTGGAGTAAAAGTTTTGTTCCCATTTGGCGTTGACTATTTTTTTTGCTGCAAAAAGCTGAAACAAACAGGTCCAATTAAGAAGTCAACGCATGTCCGAGAACGACAAGACCCATTAGTTTTTGGGATTGTCAAACTTTTTGTATGGTCTAGTGGTAGGCAAACCTTTAGGCTACTCCAACAAGCTTGCTTCCCTTCTTCGTCTTGTTTTCGAGGATTTCATCATTTTCACACTCGCGCTTCAGGTTTCAATCACTCTGCCTACTTGTTCGCACATGAGTCGAAGGTTAACCTGGTCGACTATCCACAGAGGGACGTCCCTTCAGCCGCCCTCATCAAAATTCTACAACGAGGAATGTTCTATGCCGAATCAGAGGTGATCTCACTAGTGCCCGGAACATACGAAGCCGCTGCAGTGCTTAAGGAACGGCTTCACCTTTTTGACGCTGGTAGGTTGTGTGTCTGCTTCTTACTCGTTATTATTAACAATCATATTGGTTTGAGGGGGACTGAGGACAAGTGAATAGGCAAATAAGTAATACTCCTCAATTTAGCCCTCGACAAGGAACTATTGCAGCACAAATTGAAACAAGAGGTTATAGAAAAGGTGAGTCCGCAAATTCACATAAATTGCTTATTTAGCCTTTGAGTCTGATAATTGTTAGTTTTTAGGCTTAACATTAACTCTATCGTGCCCCCCCCCCCCCCCCCCCCCCCCCCCCCCCCCCCCCCCCCCCCAACCCCCCACCCCCCCCGTGGTTTTGTCTGGTTGTGGCTTTGAAACTGAATTGGTTGATAACATACATTGTTTCTCTTTCTAGATCGAAATTAAAAAGTCCGAAGAAGATATTTCGCAAGCAGGCACATCAGCCGGCACTTCCGAAGGCAATGATTTGGATAAAAACGGTGGAAGGTCGACGCCAAACTCAAACAACATTAATAATTCAGAAGCGCAAAAGGTAGAACCAATCTATTAGAAACTAATGTTTGTCTTCTTCTTTAATCTTTAATCTTTCATACTACATACTATATTACAACGGCTCTGTATATACTTTTAATCGTGTAGTGTTTAATGATTACCTTTTCTGTTTAGTTCTGGGCTATTGAAAACTGTCTTTCAACCACTTTAAAACATGGTATTTAGTTAAAAGATCGGCTGGCTCGAGAAAGACACGGAGCTGAACGATTAAACGGTGTTCCGCCTAATAGGAGAGAAAGGGTTGGTCATTATTGAATTGTGATTCGTTTTGCTTAATCCTTTTCTTAAGGATTTCTTAAGAAGTTGCAAAAGATTTATTAAGTTTTTTTTTGTTTAGTGGAATGAATCGAATTATTTTTATTTTAGTTACAAAATGCTCGTAATTCTACTAATATTATGACGTGCGACAAAGTGATAAAAGAAGAGGAAGACACAGAAATGACTGTTGGGGAAATGTGTGCACAGGAATATAAGAAACTCCAGGGAAAGGTAGGTGGAGGCTCAAATGTTGCAAAATTAAATTGTGAATGCGGGGTACTTGTGTCTTGAGCTTATTTTGTAAATAAAGCGTTGAATTCAATTATTGATCCTTTTTCGTATTTACTTGAGATTGCAAAATTACCCCAGCAATTTCTAGAAGGACGAACTGGACGATGAAGCCAACAATGAAATAAAGAATAATATGTTTCGTCAACCCGATGCACCTATATCTGCTGTACCGAAGAGGCCAGGAAGGCCGCGCGGAAAGGGGGTATGTGGTTCCATTCCTGCCCATTAGTTTGTTATTTCAAGTTAACTTTTTTTTCTCGAATTCATGGAAGCCCTCTCCTTAAAGGACACCTTTCGGATAAACTGTGAACATGCATATTTATTACCGTTTGTGTATTTTCATTAAGCTATATATAAATCCTTTAGCTCCAAACGGTTGCTGCGAACAAGGAGGATTACATGAAAGAAAAGTGGGCAAATCAAAATGGTAATTCTATGCGAAGGCCGGCTCCCGTCAGTCCGTTTACGGGGAAGTCGCCCCGAGACCGCGAAACACCGGATTTTCAAAGTGCTCCTGCTAAGAAGGGGTCAGTCAGGTATCCAAGCGTTCTTCTAACATTTGTCGTGTACTCTTCCTGATTAATAATAAATTAACTTCCACTGTTACTACCAGTAGTTCATTATTAGAATTAACATTCATTACTAGACTTTTCTTTCCAAATCAACTACAACGTGATTTCTTTCCTCACTGCAGTCTGGAGCGCACAAAAATTAATCTGATCTTAACTGGATGAATACATTTTAATTGTTTAGGCCAGACATCCCTGAAGACCGTTTGATAGACCGGAAAACAGTCAGGATTGTGAAACGCCACGACTACGAGGTGTTTATATGCTCCTGGAGTCCAGCTAGTGATTATTTGGCGTCGGGGTAAACAATATTCAATGATTACCCTGTTTTAGCCAGCCCACTAAAGTGCCCACAGTTGTTAACCCACATGTTCTCTACACTCTACATTAGACTTGATTGTTTAAATCAAAATTATATTTTGAAGATCGGGCGATTCGACCGCCCGGATTTGGAACTTTAACGGTACAGAAGACCTTTCATTACCCGATTCACAATTCGAAGAAAACCGGAACTTCCTGCTTACGCACAGCAAGCAAAACATCAAATGCGACACGAAGCCAACAAATAAGGTAGAGCTGGAGTGCTTCCTTTTGGAACGTGTCATTATTACAACTGATTATTTCGCCGCTGGCCGATGACTTTTCACTAAGACACAGTGAGGACACAGTCTATATTCTAAAACTGCATCGGAAATGTCCCAACGTAATTAGAGTGTTTTCAGGATGTGACATCACTTGATTGGAACTGTCGGGGCGACTATCTGGTCACAGGTTGCTATGATGGTGTGGCGAGAGTCTGGAACACGAATGGTGAGTATGCTCATCTTTCTTGGGCTCATCTTTACTTAGTGTATTGACTGCGCATGTGTATTGATCGCGAAGTAGCGCTGTATATGCAATTTACATATCTTTAGGTGAACTTGTCAATACACTCAGTGCCCATAAAGGTCCTATATTTGCTTTAAAGTGGCATAATAAGGCAGATTTGGTTTTATCGGCTGGAGTGGACAAGTCGACCATTTTGTGGGATCCCATCAAGAGTGAGTGATTTTCAAGATATTTTTTTTTTGTTTTGCATATTTTTCGCGTGTGTTAAGTGTGGTTTATTTTCTAATAAAATATGATGTAACGCAGTGAAACATCTTGTAACTGGCACTAGGATAGGATGTGTAAATAAAAATATTAAGTCTGCTTTTATTTTAGACGAGACAAAGCAGATATTCTGCTTTCACGGATCGTCTGCTCTGGACGTTGACTGGATTAGCGATGACGAGTTCGTGTCCTGCTCCACTGACAAGACTATCCTTCTGTGTAAAATTGGACATGACCAACCCATCCGAAAGTTCTTGGTACGTTGTTACTCGTTACGTAGTTCTTTCCGAACTACAGTAATCTGTTTTTCACTTAACATTAACATTTAACATTTATTACGACAACAAAGTATCGCGCAAGTGTATGGTATTCCAAATTGGAAAACTCTTCCACGTATGGCTTATTTCAGGGCCACGACCTAGAAGTGAATGCCATTAAGTACGACAAAGTATCGAAACGGTTAGCCAGCTGCTCGGACGACATGACTATTAAGGTTTGATCATCCAGAATTGTGTGATATTATTGTATATATTGTACTGTGTTACTTCCTCTTTGTTTTGCTAATAAGTGCTCCTTTTCGATGAGATAACAGTGACTAGTCTGAACGATTTTCATTTTTTTAGCAATACATATGCGTGTATTTCGAATCATAGGAAACGATATTGAGGTTAACAAAGTAGAGTTTTTGTGTGAATGATCGTAGTTTAGATCTGGTCACTGACTGAAGAGAAAGCAATCCACCATTTTGCTGCTCACCAGAAGGAGATCTACACAATACGATGGTCCCCGGCTGGATACTATCTGGCAAGCGCCTCCTTTGATACGACTGTCCGGCTGTGGGATGCCAATGTGGGACGGCAAGTTCACTGTCTCAGCAAACACACCGAGCCCGTCTACTCAGTCGGATTCAGGTGATTATACATTAACATTTGTTTTGCCTACAGAGAAACAATATGCCATTGGCTTTTCAACTACAACTACTATTTTTTAGTCCTTGCGGCAAGGTGCTCGCGTCTGGAAGCTTTGACCGAACGTGTATCATGTGGGACGTACGGGTGGGTTCATTCGTTTGATAAATATGGTTTTTGCTTGCAGTTCTGTTTCAGAATACTTCGATCCAGATTGTATATTTAATATTCGCTATTTCTAGAGTGGTCAACTGATCTCCGGTTTTGGTGAAGGCGGTGGCATCTTTGAAGTTTGCTTTAATAGGACGGGAGAGAAGCTGGCCGCTTGCGCTTCAGACGGAACGGTGAGAAATTGACTTATGCTAAAAACGCGAAAGGTCCTTTCTTGAACAGAAACCTTCTATTGCACTAATTGATTTGTTAAACATCCATCATGACATCTTTGTTGTCGCCGTCTTTACGCTCATTCATTTTAGGTGATAATAATGGATGTGCGCTTCCTGGGAAGGCACTACGACTCCAATGGGCTTTATATTCCTCAACCGCTGACTCGAATTGGCGGAGACTCTCTGTGATCTCAGGTGCCTCGGTTTTCTACTCCACTTTTCAATAGTCACAGACAATTTAAAGATGACTGATCTTCATTAAAATTTTTCGCCCGCAAACAATGACTGTTCAAGCAACGATTGATCCAACGATTAATGAAAAGGTATGGTATAACTCTTCCTCAACCCCTTCTCTTACTTTGGCAGGGAATAGTTCTGTGTGTGTGTGTGTGTGTTCACAATTTTTGTTAGATTTCTCGTTTACTTCTTGCTAAATTATCGATTTTGTTGTTTTTGTTTCCTTCGTACACTCATTTGGCCAGCGCGCTATGTCGGGTAAATTAGATAACTTAGACGCGTGTCTCTTTCATTTTCGTTTGTTTATTTTATGTTTGCTAGTACATTTTCGCCTTTAGTCCTTTGTTCTTAAGTTGTTAAATGCATCTACGTCGAAGGGCCTACAGACACAGAAGAATTCGAATTATTGAACATCAGCATTCTGTAAATCATGTTTCTGAGTCTGTATTGGCAGTCAGTCACCTCATCTTACGTTTTGGGAGCTAATTTATTGGATATTCGCTATTATTTTTTAATTATTGTTTTTTTTTTAACTAGCAATGGTCTCAGCCCGGTACTCTAACCTTAGCGAGGCGAACTTAGAACTCGTTTTTTTTTTCATTTATGTTAATAACTGTCTCTCTGTCTTTTTTGTTTAAATACTTCTTCCACATATCTCCAATTGCGAGGTCTCTTTCTGCAGTCTATTTTGAGTAATCAAATGTTTAATTAAATAAGAATTTCAATGGTATTATTAGGGACTTGAAAAATCTTACCCTATTTTTCGATCGCATTTTACGGGAGTTGCTTTTCCACGTAATTTATAGTTTCTTCACATAAGTTTTATCATTTATTCACGTAATTAATTATTATTCATGTAATTCACCTTAGATTCCGCATGGTCCATATAAAATGATTCTCTCTCTCTAATTCTACTTTTATTTTTTTTGCGGGAAATTGCCTTACCGAGCCAGGAATGATGAGATGTGGTTACTCTGATAATTCTTGTACAAACTAGTATATCATCCCTGGCGATTGCATCTTTCATTAGGCCTTTATGAGCACACTCGGTGATATGTCTCATTCTTTATTGCATTCTTCCTCCCAGCTCTATCACATCCCTATGCCTGTTTCTTGTATGATATCGTTGAGCTCCTTATTATTATTAATATAATTCAGCTAATTCTTAAGTTCTGTATTCACCCAGTAACTCACTTGTTCATGTGTCATTTGTCGGCTTAGAGCATCCTCATATTAACTCAATGTTAAAAACGAAAACCGAAATGTTTATTTAGAAAAGTTTGAGTGGGAGCTATTTCCTAACTTGAGTAGCAAACTGGGCTTTTTAGAGAGAAATTAAAGGCACTGATTGATATATGTTTTTATTCGACATTTTCATTGAAATATCGATCGGTTGCTTTTCAATTTTTCTGCCCGCGGCCAGGTCTCGGCTCGCCTTTCTAGGTTGGTCTTTCATTACTGGTAAATCTTTTTTTTTGTTCATTTTAACCGTGGCTGTCCCTAACATATAAAGTTCACCCTACTTCCTTCATCTTCCTTTTTCTTGTACCAATGTATGTTTGTGAAAATAAAGCAAAGTTATATATTAAAAAATGTTGGTCACATGCGTATTGTGTACAGAACAGTAATCATATAAAACGGCTTGCTACATTGCTTCACACGAAAGTTTATCTTTTTTAAACGCAAACTACAGACATTTTTAGTGAACATCATTGCCTTCCGATATCAGCAACATTGAACTAGCACACATTCGGATTTTGTTCATCTCGAAGGTATTTACTATGTGGCTATATAAGTAGGATATAGAGTCATCGGTCCTAGCAACCGGACGCAACGATCCACTTGGCGATATTGGCTTCATCATACATACATCTTTACTTGGAATGCAAAATACTGAGAACTTCTGGCATCATCACCATATATAGGACAAAGTCTTAATCGTCGTCTGCAGTCCGAGAACTTCAAATTAACCATTAATCTTTAGCAAATTGTGTAAAGAACATCGATTATCCGTGGAACGGTGATGACGTCACTGCGTACCAAAATCTGGACTTCTTTCCAAAGCAAACAACATCTGAGACATGTTTAGCGAACCATATACTTGCGGAAACAAGCAGTACAAGCAACATTTGACTGACACATACTTGAATTTGGTTCATCTCGATGTAGATTTAACTTTTATTACGAACATAAAAAAAGATTTCCTGAACTGGCAGTGTAAGTAGTATCAGAGTTCGTAGGTTTTTTTTATAAATGTCACTTTTACTCACATTTTGAAGCACCATTCTTTGTTTCAATGCAATGGAAATGCGATGGATCTCAAATTTATTTGTTCAGTTCACAGTATATGGATGCGAGTGCCAAACTGGCCGAAACCATGCTACACACATTATTAGACATACGAAAAACTGCAATGGTCGTCTGGAAACATTTACAAATAATTCGTCAAATGCGTCTTTGTATGGCCGCACGAAGTATATTGTAATTATTGGCGAGGCAGCCGGATAGAAACTGAAAATGTAAACGCATGTAATGGAAACGTGAACTTGAGACGTTATCGATTTTCACACCGAATTTCTTGCTCCAAGCCAAATACTGGCACTTTTCGAGAAGAAACAACAAAGAATCGAGAACAAACCTGAACAATGCAAAAACCAAATATTCTATAATCTTCAATTGAAGCATCCGTAGATGATACATAATATACAGGCAGATAGGAGGGAATACAAACAAAATTGGAAGTGAGGCTTGTATACTGAGGGCCTAAAAATACTATGGTAGGTTTTTCATTGCTACGTTCATTACTGCATGCTTAATTTGGAAATAACATATCTTTCCTAAATGTTCAGAGTAAATAAGATGATGCATCTCTAGTTGTGACGAATAGAAAATAAACAAAACAGTAAATATGAAAATGCTCACCGTCATAAGTCTCCGATGATTCCGAATTAATGGAAAGCTCATTTCGCTCTCTTTAAATTTCAAGAACTTCTGAACTCGTAAGTAATAAGATATCACCAATCCATATATCGGAAACATGGGCAAAATTATTGTCAATAGGACAACGGTGACCTGTGTCAACGGCAACATCATATTACAGTTCTCCAAAGTTGAAGTAATAAAATGATATGTTTGTTGCCCACTCGAAATCTAAAAATAAGAAAACTTACCAGTGGGTGCTCAAGCATGTGATAATTCCCACATATTACATACCCGGATAGATTATATTGCGGATAACTTTCCTGAAAATACACCATGTTATTCAAAGTAATGAAGTTCTGGATCATCAACAACAGGACATGGGTCTCTTAAGTGCGCTACTTTACTTTGGTGGAGAAACAATGATATTGCCTGCCTGCAATCGATATCGGACTTCCTGAGGATCCATTTGAGAGAAATGGAACATGAGCTAAAATAAAAGAGCACATATGTACGGGCAATGTACATTCATGTAGGAAGGCTAATGTCCATGTCCTATGAATGCAGGCTTAAGAATTTTCGATAAGATGCTTTCCAAAACTTACGTGCTGACAAATAACTAACGACCACAACGCCAGACACATTCCGACGATTTTTGGAACAGACGGGATTGGTCTAACCAGCACATAATAACGAAAGCCAAAGGATAGCGGGAAAGTTAAAAACGAGTAGAAGATACTATGAAGTTGCATGCTGTACATCTGAAATGAACAGGGATAGGTTGCGCATTCATGTAGCCTTCTTTTCACACTTGTATTTATTGAATGGAGCCTACCGCATATGCTGCCCTGGGACCGAGAAACTTGACCGGGCCCAATGCTATATAGGAAAAATAAAATCCATTTGGTATCAACCTGAAACAATATTTGTTCAGATGTAATCAGAACTAATAAAATATTCCTATTTTTTGATTAAGAGGTTCTTCACAAAAGCAACATCATATACACTAATAGGAAAGTCACTTGAGTTAATTTCAAATGGCAACATTGCATTTTCTATGGAAAGAAGTGACATGTGAGTGTTGCCACCTTATTTGAGCCAATGTTGAAGACAGAGAAAACACTAGTTCGGTTATCGCTGAATTGGTCAGTAAAACACTGTATTTCTTGAGCGATTTCGGCGTTCGTGTGAAGATACACATGATGAGGAGTATGTTACTCGTAATGCCGACAGCTCCAGTGAGAAAGTAAATTGTCGAAAATAACGCATCGAGCATCTCATCTTGCATGTGCTAAAAAGAACTAGAAAACAAATTCTGGATGACACGAATTCAATACAAGGAGCGAATATACTGACAATGAGTGAGATAAGTTTATGTCAAGTTTGCATCACAAACATTCTTTTTTAATCTTCATGCCGATTGATGAGAAACAATGTAGGCTGTAACAAAAAACATTCTATTGAAAAATATTCAATGAGATAAATGTCCAAAAGTTTGCATCGATTGCTTTTTGATTACTGTCGACTCATTGTTTTTGCCCTCTGTTTTTTTTTGTGGTACATGAAGGAAATGTTCGTTCAAAGTAGTCTTTTTGGAGGCTTTTCATATTGTCTCCGTGACTCTCACTCAGTAGTGTTTTATGTGGAGTTGCAGCAATCCTCCCTGTAGAAGAGACATGATTGAAAAAATACGTTTTGTGATGTTCCCTTTAAAGGGACGCAGTCACTCCAAGTTCGTCATTTTCATTTTTATTAGATTTTCATTAAATATAGAAAGATATAACGAAAAATACGGTGCCAATACCAAGTTAGAGAAAGACTAACTCAGGGAGAGATAGGATTTCTCTCCCTGAGTTATTTTTTCTTGACATTGTATGGACACCGTATTTTTCGTTATATATATTAATATTTAATGAAAACGACCCTTTAAGCCCAGAAATCTATCAACATATTGAAAGAATTTTTTCGAGTTGATAAGGAAAACATGCATTTTTATATACAATCGATCAAGTAGCATTAGCATGGTCGTTAGAGACCATCTCGCAATATGGTGATATCTCGGACGAAATGACGGGTGACTTACTTATATTGTATGATATAGAAACTACACGAGAAATTAATCCCCCTGCGATGAATGATGCAATCACTATGATAAGACTATGATAATGGTTTAGAGAGTTGGAAAACGAAGGCCCAGGTCAGTGTCGGCGCCTAATTATGAGAAAGCATATGAAAAAGTCAATTGCATGCGTTGTTCGTACGCCCAACTTTAAATTTGTTTTGATGCTCGGGGACTTCATTAGTGGCCCACACAAAAAGTGGGATGGTAAGTAGTAATTTATTTAATATGTTTCGCAATTACAAGAGTCTGAAGAAAGCCTACAACTATATTAAAGCTTGTATTCAATGGCCGCACTATGTTTGTTCGGAAAAGACATATTGCCAGAAACGGAGTTCTACATTGAGAGTGAGAGCAGTCACAATTCACAGTGTGTTGTGATTCTTGGCATTCTATTAATACGTTTCCCGTTTTACAGGTGTAAGTATATTCCCGACAGGTGCATATTTAATTACCTTGATTGTAACTTTAATATTTAGGTCATAAGTACGGATCCGCAAAGGCAAATAATGGGAGGCGATGAGCTCTTGATTCGTTGAAAGTTGTTCTTGAAACCTCAAAAGTTCTATAAGAGGAACCACTGAACCGAGAGTTGTGAAGGAGACATTGCTGCTTCAAAAGGGTCACTTGTGCTTTAGTCACCTGCACTCCGGAAATGTTTTTTTATGCGAAATGCGACCCCCATATAAATAATAGATGATTTGATGAAATCTTATGCTTATCTTCTGAAATTCGCAATTTTCCTTAATGACTCCTTCGCTCAACTGAAAAAAAAAACATGAAAAGCGGAGACAGGAGAAAGAATATAATCAGTGCGTCATAATACGCAGAACAAGTCTCTCAGCATGTAGCTGCTGGCTTTTATATAATATTTTACTACAAGCCTCAGGAATTACTTCGTTTGATTATTAATTAGCGTCCATGCTTTTACCTCCGCTTTTTGCTTGCGACAAAGAGGCGAAAATATTTGTGTATTCGGGAATTTCCTTTTCTCATGAATTGAGCAAAAGAACCAAGAAAACGAATATAACCAAAGTGAAGTGCTTCTGCGAGGCTGATGCACTACGAGCCTATTTTATGGAAGCTTTGATTCTATGGACGGAGTACAATAACCTTCTTCACGACACGAAATCAATTAGAAGCTGAATAGTTAAAGGCAAACAACTTTGTACTAGTTTTGAGTAAATGCCAAAAGCTAGGGTTGAGCTAGACGTCAAAAGTTGTCCTTACGAAACTGTTGGTCGTCGACAATTAAATAGTAAATAATCAGAGTGTACTACTTTCTGCGTATGTTGTATATCCTTAAATGCAAAGGTTCTCAGATTGCCTAAAACACTGTTAAATGAGACATTTATGGGCGCGAGCAAGTGAAACAAGTTGTGTTTAATTTACTGATGTGCCACTTTATTATACTTTATATTTCATGATGATCATACATAGAATCAGCATCTTTATTTGTTGTTTGTCTTGCAGAATGACAGAGGAAAGCAGTTTTTGGGTGCTGACATCGATATATTCCGGCGAATCTATTTCCGCAAGTAACTTCCTCAGTTTCTCAGTTTTGGATGCAATACAAGGTCGTTTTCTTGAATATTTAATCACATGATTTTCGCATGAAAAATTCGGCACACGTTTTTTTTTTCTGCGGAACTGAGACTTAAAACGAAGATAGTTGGCGAGTTTCGCGAAGAAAAAACTGCTGTTTGCTTGGTCAGCTTCGAGCAATATATATAGATAGAAATCTGCTTTCATTTGCACAATATTTTCAACTCGAGTTAAAAACAAAAACAAAGGAAGATCCTGAAGCGGAGTGAATTGCAGAGAATCGGCAAGGCTTACAACTATTGTGTTTTACACGTATGTCGGCAAACGAAAAGTAGAGAGAAAAAAAATAAAATCTGGAGATTTCTGTGTGCAAATTTCTGCAGATAAGTCGTTGTAGAACTTTGAGCGAAAGACAGACAGAAAAGATAACTTGGCCAATCTCACAACGAGGAGTTTCTAGGTAACTTGGCTAATATTACAACTATAATGGTCTTTCCGCATTTCGGCGGAGAAATTTGTGATAGTATTCCCTGGACAGTGAAGCATCTCGATTAAGAATCACTTAAACGAATTGCAGTTTGAGCCCCCTCGATGTTCAATTAGCGGCGACTAATGAGTGTAGTTGCCTCAAGAAGAGGCACTTTTATCAAGCTCAATTCCCAGAAACATGCATTTACGAACTTTTTGCAAGTGAAAGGTCATGTCACCCAACATCTGATGCCGAATAAGTTTGTTTAATTATTTATTTGTTTCGATATAACATTAGGTTAAATCAGCACGAAACACAAAGTATTGACACAAAACAATGAGGGAATGGCACAATAATTGTAACAAAAAGAGTAGCACAACCAAGGAGAAAATAAAAATTCACTTTAAAACTCAAGCATGTTCTCAATTAGAACAGCACTTATTCATAATTTCAGCGTTTCTTCGTTGCATTGCACGAGAATAGGCCGATTGCTCATAGCGATTGGAAATAGGATTTTGAGGCATGCAGTTGACATGTTATTCACAAAATATCGACGGAACGTCAGTCAGGGCTCGTTCGCTACAATTAAGACTATGTCAATGTTGGCACAGGTTACTTCCTTCGACTTTCTTTGGAATCGTACTTGAACAATAAATACAGTCTATGATCAAGCTTAATAAATACAGTACTTCTCAATCGTCTGAATCTTCATTTTCAGCAAGCCATTTTGCTCTCGTTTCAATGTAGTCTTTATTATTTGCTGCCCAAAATCACACATTATTTGGTAGACTTTTAAACAACGACTAGGTATTACCCAGGGTTTGGGTTTTTTGCAGACATTGCTACATATTTTTGCGTTGCTTAATGAATATGACAGAGGAAGCTGGTCGAGAAACATAGAACAACACATTTTCTGAGTACGAAACGATGCGGACTGCCAAATCGCACAACATGTGCTAGAATGGAAGTGCATGGATGTATTCTAAGTATTACTGCCCTTGGTGGTCTCATAAACACTGGCCCGTACGTTGCTGCTTCTATCAAAATGGCTTTGTTGGTCGTATGCGGTCGCAACTGTAGTGGTCGTCCTCTTCACTCGCCCTCTAAATAACATTGTGTAAAGAAAAAAGTTCCAACAGGAGCTTCAATTTAAAATTTTAAGCAGTGCTCCGAATATGGTTAAGTATGCAAGATATTAAATGGAACAAAACTACATCAAAACCGTACCCCAATCTGCAGAAGATTTTTTGAAGGGCAACGTTGTATGGGCGAACATAATGCATGGTAATACACGGAGCTGCAGCAGGGTAGAAGCTATAAAGGACTTATCAAAACAGTGGTTTTATTTATAAATGTAGCCCATATACCACGGCTTGTTCAAATAACAGTACGCTTGGCTCGTCACAGTGTCATGTAGGTTATTACAGTGGCGATGTCTGTCCCAATAGTACTAAAATATAAGGTAGTTCAAAACGCACGCAAATATAAACCAAACGAGATATTCGACTATAGTGCAGTGGATTAACTCTAGATGATAAAGTAGATATAGCGATATTGGGGGGAACACAAATAACACAGGGAGCGAGCACTGGACCGTTAAGGCCATAAGTAGCTTCTTATGGTTGACCACAGTGGACTGTCGCATTTTCTGCAATAGATTCACATTAGGCCAATACTTGAAGAGACGGGTTCATTCTCGATCGTTACTTTATTCTTATTTTCATTTAGTGTGCCCAAATTCAGAGTCAAAAATGATCCCAATATCAACACAAGCTCAAGTACTCGTTTAAATAGGCTCGTTTTTGTCTCAATTCCCCAAGCTTACAGTATAGGCTGTTTAAATAAGAGAGTCTTGAAGTCTTGACTTTCCTTTGATAAAATTATCCATTTCGTTGCCCCAGGGCAAGTCAAGACTATCTCTTTTAAATTGTTCTCTCTCCCTGCTTACTGTAAGGCTGGGGAAGTGAGACAAAAAGGAGTATATCTAAACGTTGAGCTTATGCTTTGATATTGGGATAATTTTTGCCTTCGAATTTATAATAAAAATAAGAAGAAACTAAGGTTCGCAAAGTGAGCTCGTCCCTATAAGTCCGAACGATATCCGATAGACGTTCGTATCATTTGATTACGCCACGACGTCACATGTTCGGTAAATTGAATCTGTTTCTTACTTAGAACTTGCGTTATGAATTTCCCACATTTTTTAGCTGTTTATTTTACCTCATTGCACACCGTCACACTCTCGTTAGAATCTTTTCAGATCAAACTCGTTGAAAGTTTACAAAATTAAATTACTCTTTTTTTTTGTCAAATCAAATTACTATGATTTTGCAAATTACACTATGTGATGTTGCCATTTGTTTTAATATCGAACCAATAAGTTTGCGTTTCAATTACATTTTCATATGAGTTTTGCTCAAAGAAACGGAAAGAAATCCACGGCGTTCAGGTGAATTTTCTACTCCTAACCATTTCTAGATCAAAGAGCATAAAGCAATTTCATTAAAAATTAGAGTGCGATTTGTAATTGACTTTTCTGCTGTATGAAAAAGATTAATGTCATTGAAGAGTATGTTGCCACTATTGGTCTTATTTCTTTATAAATACGAATAAAAGTGCAGCTAGTTTAAAGTATGAAAACTGGGTAGTGACGATAAAAAGAGAATAAACCCTCTTCATAAGAAATCGTAGACTAATATTTTACTGTGGTTGTTTCTTCTCACGATAATAAGAACTAATACATATAATGCTCACAAAAAAGAAGAAAAGAAAGACTTTGTTATTGTTTGTGTTCGAATGCTTTCAGCCATACCTTTGCATGGTCCTCGAGGAAATTGTTTATCTTCCTGTAGAAAAAGATTACCAAACAATATATGGGAAACATTGGAAGAATAATGGAGAGAAGGACTGCAGTCACCTGAACACAAGAATTGAAGAATGGAGGCTCAGAAGACAAAAGAGGTCAGACTAGGTTAAATACTCTATTTCATTCTCGCCTCACATTAGTGCTTTGGGCACGGCACATTTGTCTCCAGTTCGTCCTATGCTATTCCAACGGATTATCTTACAGGAAATATTCAATGCATAGAGCCAGCAACTCGTCGGCGACGTTCCAATACTACAACGTTTCTTGCACTCACACCGAGATGTTCAAGCATGTGGTAGTTGCCCGTAACCACTTGGTTTGTCCAATTATAATTAGGCTTGCTCTTCACCACCAATTTGAGGACGTCTGCTGGGTTCATCTGTTGGTAGTGAAAGATCACCTGCAAACAAATTCCAGAAAATAAAATGAAATTTGGTTTCGATCACAATTGCTATGTTTGATTATATTTTTCAACTTACGTGCTGTCCGATTGCCACCGACCAAAGTGCCAAGCAAATAAGGACCATTCTGAACTGAGTAGGGGCTGGCTTAATAAGGACATAGTAACGAAAGCCAAACGATAGGGGGAAACACAAAAACATGTAGAAGCAGCTGTGCAACAGTAGGGCGTAGAACTGAAATAAAAAAGCTGTTGATGAAACACAACTTTAATAATGCTGGCCAGCGAACGGTACTAAAAATACAAGATGATACGTGAGTGTGTGTCCGATTATCCAATGCAATAAATATTTATTTTACAATTTGAAGAAAGAAATTGTAAATAGCCTTGACGCCGATGTATTTAACATGGCATGGTGAAAAGTAGTGTTTCTATACAGCGGAGCTCTTAAATGTACCAAATCGCCAGACAATTAATACATATTCCACTCTGGATTCTTGTTGAGGTTTGCTTTTGGATGCAATTATTTCACCTCATACGATGCCTCTGGGCCTCCAAAATAGCGTCCAGCCGGTCCTAAGCCCACATAGGTAAAATACCAGCGATTTGGTATAAGTCTAAAAAACATGCGAACTATTTCAATCAAAGATATATATATATATATATATATATAGTAACTCTATGTTTTCGATTTCATTCAGTTGAATTTACTGTTTTCCGACAAACAAATTACGTATTACAAAGCCTTTTTACAAATGGTGATTCCCTAGTTAGGAGTACCGTATTTGCGACATGACCGATGAGAAGGAAAATACAAAGTCGGTAATCGCGGAGTTCATCAGCAGTACTCGGTAAACCTTGAGGGAATCTGGAGTCTTGAATATAGCGAGCACGAAGAGAAGCACGTTCGCAGGCATTGCTAAAAAGTGTTCCGTGGTATTTCAAGCCTAACCATACGCTGATTTATTTTCTCTGATGCAATAAACGATTATTGGCCCGCGGATATTAGCTTTCCAATGTAATTACACTTGTAAGCCGTGGAATCTTGTGTATATAAACAAAAATCTAAATGTCCTACCAATGGGATTTTTGTAACTCAAAAGTGGTTCCCAACAAGAAAAACTAAATTGGTGGATACTAGAAGATGATGGCGGATGTAATGAAACAGAAGTTTAATAATGACAAACCTATGCCTCCAACAACATAGTGACCAATTGAGAAGACCTTGTCGTAAACTTCGGGTCTCAGATACTGATCCAACATTCTTCTGCAAATACTTCTGTTCAATTGATTTACAGATTGAATTGAAATTTAGCGCATGCTTCCGATTTCCATTGTACGGCGTTCGCTTTCAGGCATTGTGAGAAACTTTAGATGTTAATACATATATCCGAGGAGTTCAATATGTGTACGTTATTAAAGTGTAACATTATAATTACATTGTTGCCGTAATCATATCGAAATGCTGATAAATTCCTAGAAAACCTAGAAAAATTCTTTGGAGTGAATCCTAAAGAAAAGTTTTGTCCTCATCTTATGTAAAAATAAAAGTAAAAATAGTACGCTCTTTGAAGAAAAATGCAGTTATATATGTCTGCAGCATGAACAATAAGTTAGCTAATTGTAATCACCTAATCGTAAGCATGAACGGTCAAAGAGTGAAGGACTCTTGTTATATGGAGTTGTTATATCGAGTTGACATCATTACACAAGTCTTCCGATTATTGCCCGGCAGATATTAGCGTTTAAATTTAATTAGACTTGTAATTAGTGGTACCTTGTCTATATAAACGACTTGAACCAGCACACTCTTACTGCAGTTGGGGTGAAAATACATCAAATACGGGATAAACAGAGCAAGGAGTACTCGCGCCAAAATAGATACAGATTTGATCACTACGCTTGAATTACCATACACAATATAGCACAAAAAGCTTCTTCAATTGCAAAAACTGTTCTTTAGCCTTATGTGTGAACTGGGAGGGCTCTACAATGAAATAGTACCTCAAATACTTCAAACTCACAATTATCGTTGGCGTGTGCACTCAAAAATTCTTTAAACCATTAGAAAAAGCGACGAAATTACGTGAAATAAGGATGCAAATGATAATCACTGAAAAGTGTGCTGCCTACCAGCTTCGACATTCGATGTGTCAGTAAAACGAATCAAGAAAATGTATTCGCTCACACAAATGTGGAAATCTTTCTGACTGTTTTCACATAGGGCGTAAAAATTCACTTTGGCGATACAATTATTGCCTAAAATTCAATTTGGCACACCATTTAAACAACTCAGAAACGAAACAGTGTTCACGAGCAATTAAGTTACATGAAATATTTCAAGGAAAACGAGAACCTGCTATCTGCTCGATGCCGCGAAATCTGCGTAGTACACTGGATGTCTTTGGACAAGTCTAGGATCAAGCTTACAGTTTGCTTATTCTGTATTTGAAGCATCGAGCCAACAAACAACCCGTGATCCATTATCTTATACACAGTACGAATTGGGTTTTGCTAACTTTACCTATTAGAGTGCCGTTTTTTTTTTTCGAAATACCAACGCTACACGCAATATGTTATTATAATAATACTTTTTTTTTGTGCCAAACAAGAAAGAATTCTACACCTCACGCCAATATTTTTTCATCGGCGGTAAACACGTTCAGGAAGTGTCAACCTGAAATCAACTTCTTATGCAAATTCCACTGCAATGTTTGTTTAAGAAAAACATCCAAAAACCATCCGGCGTCCTCAGATTTCAATCTCTTCTGCATGACCTCCCAGTCCCAGCCAATTAGTCAACTAGAAATTTGCTCCCATCACACGTGATTTCGAAACTACGTATACATTTTGAAGTAAAACACCACAAAAAAATTAATACAAAGAAATCTAGTAAATATTTGTACTTTTAAGTAGTTTTGCCAATTTGTTCCTGATTTTACACAAGATGGCCGACGTTGCGGAGTTAACGGCAAACGACCGCTAATAGTGCACGCACGAAAAAACTGAAAATGTCGTATAGGCAGCAAATTGAAAAAAAGAGATATTGTCATCATGAGGCAGTATAGAACCTGCTGTTCTTTATGGAAGAAACTTGATATGTACGACTAACTTAAACAATCTTTAAAACAACGGTAACCGATTTGGAATAGCGTTCTGGTATTTTTTCAAACAGAAATTCAGCTCTTATAGCGAAATATTGTGAAATCGACACTAAATATGTCGTGGAAATTGTGCACTTATAGATTTGTCATAAAATGACCTTCATTAAATTTGACACAGGACATTAGAACTTTCTTGAAAACAAAGCAATATAGGCATACAGACAGACTGTTATTAGTTCATGTCTCTTGGGTGGAATATATATGTACGCATGGGGACTGTTCTAACGGACACCAGCTATGCGCGATTTAAATGGCCCAATTATGCTTAGTGAATGTGTTTCGGGAATTTATGGGCCGAGTTGCATTTGGATTGATACGATATGACGAATGAATCACTTACGGTAGAAAATTGAAGCATGGAGGAAAGAAATATGGGAAAATGTTTGTTTCAGTAACTCACACTGATTTGTTTCACAAAGCAAAAGTGTGAAGCTTGGAGCTTTTTATAGTTGAATGTTGAAGGAGCTCGAATTGAGGCAAATTGTACAAAAAAACCGGCAGAAATGTTTATATAATTTTTGAAGACTACTTGGAAAACACACTAACTATTTTTCGTTTTTTTTTCCTACTGCAAATGGTTCAAAATTCCAAGCAATACTAATTTGGTGTGGAGATTCCTCGTATTTCATTACGGTACGAGATGGTTTTTCCTTGCACTTTGCGTGAAAATATTTCCCGCTTGTTTGTGCGGGTTCTGTTCCATATCGCAGGCCTGATGGGGCGGGACTGGGTTTGTGCCAAGAGCCTGCGGGTATAAAAGGGATTGAGGGACAGGACAAAGACACCTCACCAATTGCTTTCATTCCCTCGAAGGTTATTTGAGGAGCAACTAGAATGACTTCCAGCTATTCCCTTGGTGTTCCTCTCGGGGCTACCGTATGTCTTCTTGCCGTCCTATCGGCTCTGTTCGCCATTGGCCATATTGTCAATGATATTGATTCGCTCCGCGATGAGATCATGAGTGGCATGGACGACTTCAAGGTGACTGCTGACGACACATGGACCCGACTCCTTACCATTCAAGCTGCCCCCACTGGATCATCTGAAGCGGTTCCTGCATTCGCATCCATGATTCGTTCGAAGAGAATGGCTTCTGAGGCACAATTCCAGCAGTGCAACTGCCTGGCCAAGTCCCAAGGATGCCCCGCCGGACCTCCTGGACCTCCTGGATACCCTGGAAGCAGAGGAGAGCAAGGACCAGCTGGAGACCGCGGAAGAGACGGTGCTCCCGGAATCTCACTCGCAGTCACCTTTGACTTCCCTGGAGGTTGCATTCAGTGCCCAGCCGGACCTCCTGGACCCGAAGGAGAGGTTGGACCCGTCGGAGCTCCTGGATTCGAAGGAATGCGCGGAGAGTGCGGAGCCCCTGGAGACGATGGAGCCTCTGGACCTCTTGGACCCGTAAGCGTTTTATTTGTTTATCATTTGCTTCAATATTAGGTACATGTCTCACTAGTAGATCAATTTATTTATATGGAAATAATACACAAATGAACCCTTTTATTTAGCTTGGAGACCAAGGACAGTCTGGACCACCTGGTTTCGATGGATTCGAGGGTGCACCCGGAATGGACGGCATGGTTGGATCTCCCGGAGCTCCCGGAGCACCCGGAGACATGGGATGGGCCGGCGAGGAGGGTCTTCCTGGACTTCCTGGAGCTGCTGGTCTCGATGGCATGGACGGAACACCTGGAGAGGTAATCAATCTATTACTTTGATCGACATTTATTAATTCTGACACACTTTAAGCGATATTCACTAATTGTGCCGACTGTCAACAATAAAAGAAATGAATTGAACTAAACTATTTACTTAGGTCGGACCTGGCGGACGCCCTGGAGCTGACGGTCAGGATGGAATCGACGGACTGCCTGGCAAGAATGGAAACCACGGAGACGATGCCTCCTACTGTCCCTGCCCTCCTAAGTCTCACCCCGAGGACGAGCCAGTCTACAACACACCGACCGATAGTGGATACAGACACTAAGCATAAGGCCGTATCGCTTTATCGCCCTCGAATAGAGTCATGTTTGGTGCTCATTTTTGTATTTATTCGACACAATAAATTATTTCATTCAATTGCTTCCAAAGTAAAAAAAAGAACAATCCGGAGACAATGTACACATCCTGAGAGTTGAGAAATTCAATTATTAATACCATCGTTTGTAATATATTTCTTGGGCACTTGGATAGCTAAAATATTTATATCTGATGCATATTTGGAGCCCAGGTGTTGAATCTGCTCGACAATAATCGCGACAAAGTCTGTAGACTTTGAAGTGCGAAATACTTTATCCTGCCGCTTGGTAACACGGCAATCTATGCATAAAGTACTGTTCTTTAAAGACCACACTATGAGAAGAGGTCCAAACTACAAGCTGCATAAATACAAATGCAAATAGATTCATAAAATATTCTAATGTTCTTCTGAAAAACGTGCACCTTATGTAACGCACGGCTTTCCCCCTGCCATTGCCACGAATCTAGAGGAATTGCACTATTTCTGTAAAAAGCTCGAAAGCAGTTAAACGAGATTAATGCAATTTCTTACACTCTTAAGGTTGCTCTCTCCATTTAGTTTTTTTTTGCAATGTGTGCCTTGGTGTTCTCAAAAAGTGTGCAACTCCAGTTGCGCATCTACTATACTTTTTGACGCAGCGGTCCAGTTGCACATATATGCGCCCCAGGCTCTTGGAAGAAAGGAGGACTAATTTTGGCATCCATTTGCTGCCTGAACCAGGAAAAATGGGCAGAAGCCTGACTTTGCTGCCATGTTCAAACAGATAATACAACTTTATAGTGTTCAGTGCTTAAAAACTGTAACAAAATCGGGCGTATGTGTAATAAGGCAGGGAGAAACGATATTGAATAATGTTATCATGCAATGCAATCATTTCATGTGGACCATGAGCGGTTTCGAACACTGCTAATAATAGATATTTTGCCGTTCTGGCGCACCTTTTCGCCCATTGGCGGATTTCATTGATTTCATACATTTTAAGGCTTATTTTCATTGACTTTGTGTCTCAACTCTTTGAAAATGTGCCATTTTCAACAATTTTCAAAAATGGCCAAAATGTCGAAATGCGCTACTTTAAAAAATGTGGTCGAAATGGATGATCGAAATAATGGTCGAGAAAAGTGCGCTAACAGTTTGAATAAAAATAAGGCTTAAATAAATGACTACTCTGTAGAAAAACCTGAAACCATTGACCAACATTAACCTCGAAGAGTTTGTAAAAAGTAAAGTCCTTCCACTTAAGAGGCCAACCCAGTTATGAGCAAGCCCTGTGGTTGTATGTCTACTTGTTAATAATGTGTTTATCTTAACTCATTAGTAGTGAATTGATGTGTACGGAATGATACAAGGATGTGCGATAAGACGATAAAAGCAAGATATAGAAGGAAAATGGAGAAAAAAAATACAAATTAATCAAATTAAGTCGTTTAGGGTTGTGTGGAAACAGTGAGTATGGTAAAAGAATCTAGAACAAAAGAACTACAACTGAACTGTGGCTTTCGATTACGATTATAAATACTATTCTAATCCCAGCGAAACCATAAGCGTGAAAAACGAAACTATTGAAAAGCAAACATATCGAGTCATAATTCAATTTGATATCTTGGAGATAATTCTCGACGTCATTTATAGCAATCCCGAACTTTATTCCATGTTCTCGCAATTCGCTTTTCTCAATACCAATGATATCGCTTGTCATGCTATTGATTCGACTCCAATGGGGCAGTGCATCCTTGGCAATTTTCATCCTCTCTTCATGTCCAATTTCAGTTAGAATTTCGTTGGCTTTTCCTAGTCCACCAAAGTTGCTCTTATTCTTCAAATCATAGAGTATTATGCGTCGTAGAAAGTTGTCAGTATCCGGAACGTAAAAATCAATGATAGATATGTAGGGCTTTATCCTTGGTTGAACCAATGTTTCCTTCATTCAAGTCGCGTATTCCAAGGATAAGTGAGAGCAGGTAAGCCTGAAATGGATTTTATTTAAATAAATTCAAATACTGTTGCAAAAGTATCTTTAATGAAAGAATGATTGAAAATGTATTACCTCAACAACGACTTTATTTTGCAGAAAAACATCCTCAAGTTTGTCCAGCTCTTTGAATTCTTTGACTTCTTTAGTTGCAATGTAGTGAATGTATGTCGATCCATCATTGAATGGGAAGAATACAACAGGTCCAACTCCGATAAGTTCAAGAAGTCGATATGCGAACATTTCGCGAAGATCCGGCAGGTGTCGCTTTGATGCATTTTGCAGGGAAATTGAAGAACCGGCGTGATGTCTTCATATAGTAACTTGTCTCTTCTCCATTGCAAGTGACAGTCACAACAATTCCAGCTCGACTACCGCCTTGTTTAGGCTTAAAGTTTATTGTAGAATTGGGAAACATCTTGGTGAAGAATTTTGTAGCGATTTGTTCAAAAGCGTTTCGCGTTCTGTCGACAAACCTGAAATACGAATATTATTATTTTGTCAATTTTTTTTCAAACGATTTGAATAAATTAACAAACCTCATCATTTGACCGAGAGTGTCTATCCAAACTGTCACAAAGTTGACGTAAGCTTCGAAAAATCCTGAATCCTCGAGCTTTTGTGAATTGACAATAGCTCTTTGCGCACACTTGGTCCGTTCAGGCTTTGCTTTTTTGATGTCTTTGGCGCTGTCACAAAGCAACAAATACGCACGCCAGGAGTCCAGAAGAGAATGTTTCTAAAATTTACCCTTAAAAAGATCTATGTATATCCAATAAAAAACCTTAAATTCCACACAAATAAAATTATACATCCTAACAATAAACAGTAAATTCTAAATATAAAAATTCTACTTACCACAACAAGTTCCTCAAAGTCGTTGATCGATTCGAGAGGATGAAGAGAGTCGGGTAGCTCATCGCCACGGAACTGGACTTGTTGATAATCGGGTGGAATATTCGTCAAACGCTCAATCTTCTTCACCAGGTCAACACGAGAAATCTATAAATAAAACATAATTTAGATGAACCCAATGAAGAATTTAGATGAACCCAATGAAGTTCAAACCTGCCGTTCCAAAATAACATTCTTGAACAAGCGATCTTTTGCTTCACCAACCAGTCGGATCACAACAAAAACCATTCTGTAACCAAAGAATTAATGAAATAAGTAAATTGAATAAATAAAACAGTTTTAATACTAAGTTTTAATACTACATTTTTCTTTTTTTATAGAAGACATTTTGAAAGTGAGAATGAGTGCTCTGAGCTTCACCTGGGGGTTGGGGGCCCATAGGTTAGATATCGTGTTATTGATTTTTTTCCGCATCATTATGCATCCAGAGGCAAAATATATCTGTATAGATGCAGAAAAAAATCTGTTATTGACGAAAGAAGAACGTGGCCAGTTAACCGCCATCGAGGACCGCGTAGCGGGCAGAGTCACCATCGTAAACACATCGCATCGCTTCTTTTTCGGAATTGACGGTGACAAAAGAAAACATGAGTACAAATTTCATCGAAGCGTATGAACGATGCTACAAACGAACATCAATGCTTTAGGCTGCTGACTTTGACATTTCATATGGATTTTTATGGATAATTACTAAAATATATGCATTAATAATATAAGGCAAAAATCTAAAATATGGATTTGCATACGGTAACGTGAGACGTATTTTTTTGGGTTTCCAAGTATCCAAAAAAATTCGGTGTGCTTCTGTCAATACTACCCTATTTCTGCTCGAAACTTGCATACATGATATGAAAAATCAAAAAAATATTCTCGTGTAGTTCCAAAATACTGTAAATTTACACCATATTTGGAAACCCCATAAAGGGGGGTTCGCAAGTATGGCGGATTTTCCTTGTACTATCGAAAAATTACCGTATCTTGGCACTACATAGAATAACTGCAGTCAAAGAAAGAAGCGCCATAATGGGAGTTCCAAGTATGGTGAAAATTTACAGTATTTTGGAACTACACAAGAATATTTTTTTAATTTTTCATATTATATATGCAAGTTTCGTTCAGGCATACGGTAGTATTGACAGAATCACAATAAATTTTTTGGATTATACTTGGAACCCCATAACGGCCGCGATAATAATCGTTCCGCTTAGGCCTAGGGACAACTGTCATTTGGATGAGGGCGTAGTTTTGTGTTTGAAGACTTTTATGTTAGTGCATAAAAAAAACTCACAAAATTAACCGAGAAAAGCAGGCAATCAAATAGCCACTGTTTTATTAAAGACCGAATTAACAAATTATTAATAAATGAGTTTGCCTCAAACAATTCTTAAGCATGTCACACACGTCTTGTTAGTATTGTTCAGATATAAATACCTTATCTTAACTAATACTACATTTGGTTCATGTCAGGATTGAACACGATCATAAAAATTTTTATCACGTTTATAATTTTTTCACAGCCCAAACGTAAAAATATACCAGAACTATATGCGCATTTGAATTTCTGCGTATTACGTTGTGGTACTCTTTTCTCGTTCGAATGTACCACTCTTTATTAACATTTCTTGGAAGTTGCAAAATTTAATAAAATAAAAACTGTTGTGCTTCCTGAGCTGGGCCCCCACCCTTAAAGCGTCAATTCGTGTACACGGACGAAAATCGGGCACGGCTAAATTCTTACGCCAAAAATAAGTTTATATATATATAACTCTTTATTCAAGCAATACGATTTTACAAACGAACAATGTCAGATAAACACACACAAGCTAGGCTCGTTTAAGAGGCCCAGCTACTCACGCGGTGCGAAAATACAAAACAAAGTGAAAAAATAATACTAAAGAGCGGAAATTTTGACGTGAAAATTAAAGTGAATTAAATTAAGCGATTAAAAAAGTCAACTGACATGTTATTTAAATGAGATTTAAATTCCTCAAGGGACTTTGAATTAGCCACTTCTTTGGGGAGACGATTAATTCTACGCTTAACACGTTTGGAGAACCAATTGGAATCCCTGTACGTGTCACAACTGCTTTTGACTGTAAGGTTGTGCTGCCTTAAACTTCTAGTCGTAGTATCTGCAAGCAAAGTAAATCGGCGGTTCTGAGAACATGGGTCCAGTTGGCCCTTGATTAGTTTAACGGCTGTGATTAAATCGTGTTTTATTCTTCTTACACATTGACTATCAATATCGAAGATTTTAAGACGACTCTGATAGGAAGAAAATCTTATGTTACAGCGTCTGCAAGCCACACGAGTGTAAAATCTTATTGGTTTTTCTATAAGTTTACAGAGGACACTGTTTTCTTTTGGACAGAACACTTCAGTGGCGTACTCTAGCATATGGCGAATAAATGTCTTTAGGACACTGACATACAATTTTATGTTTTCGACTTAAGTTTGGCGATGGCTGGGTGAATATGCACGCCATAAGCAAACATAAACGACCAGATTCAGGAAGAAGAAAAGAACTATTTCCCTTTATCTGAGGTTTCGGAGTGTTTTCGTGAAGTAGCATCAAACATTGCACTGCTCAAATCTGAAAGAACATCCTTACGATTCCTTACATTCAACTTTCAAGGCCATTGAAATATACAGGAAAGAAACCTTCTGTTGAATTCGGAAACTGGAATCTGCCAATACGAATTATTTCTTACATTTTCTTTCCTGCTTTCCAACACGGATCAAAAATCTTACTTTTTTTCTGTATAATTGTTCTACTGTATATTGGGTAATGAATATAGCATTGCTTACACGTTAAATACCCATTTCGATAAAAATTTCATGACAAAAGTTTATCACGCACAAGCCCTGGTCCGTGGCAATACGCGCACTTTTATCATATCATGTACGCTGCAGTTATGTGCACGATGAATTATTTTGCGCGTTATCGTTCAAGAGCGTACTGTATGACATGATAATTTTTTCTCATATCGTGTAAGGCCGAGTTACACGATATGATAAAAATTTTTATTGTTATCATATAACTGTACTTCACATGATAACAATAAAAATTATTAGATTATCTTTGAATTTATCGATAAAAATACGCAAATTTTGGGAAATATCACTAAATCACGCTTTCCACTGCACAAATTGTTTCATACTTGGTTTGAACGTATATAAAGGTAAAGAACCAATGCGCATTCTAATCATTTTTTGCGTGTTTAGTAGGTGCATCTGCGTTTGAACCTAAATTTCGGTGAAATATAAAATTCTTGCGTGAAATACAGACGCTAACCAAGTCAACAGCTCACACCATAGTCTCTAAAACATTAAAAACCCCATAACAAAGTAGACCGCGGACAGCAGACCGCAGTGCCGCGGACCGCGTTTTAACCCTCCCTGTTGTTGCAACTATTCGTTACAACTGTATGAAACGTATACTCAAACAGCTAGACATCAATGATGTAGTATTACTAATTAGTTGTTTACGACAGACATTATAGACATAATTGGAATGCGTTAGAAACGTATATATACTCTCCGTCTATCAGGAGAGTTAACTTTCTTGCTACATATCTTCTAGCTGGGCCAGTCCCCAGCTCCCCGTTCCTGAGGTCGGCAGTCCTTAACTGTCCCTGTGGCTGAGCCCTAGCGGCTATTTATGGAGCGGTGTCAACGTCGCAGAGGAGAAGAAATCCCCGACGTCGCCAGAGTGGCGGAGTTGCCTGGTGCCCCCCATATTCTAGCAGACATAACCGTTATCCATCCCGTTAATAAAAGATTTGTGGCAAGTCTGATCGCTGAGGCTATTGTAGTCTCTTTACCTGTAGAACTACGATAGCATGATTGCTTCAAAATGTAGTTTTTTTGTCGGTGACTGATAATGATAATGATTTATTACTGACAGACAAAAATCAATCAGCACTCGTACAAACAATAACATTGTAAAATAACAAATAAAGATACACGTAAATATGCAATATTTGTACGGTAATGGCAAAAAAAAAACAAGTATGGTATCAACATCAACAATAAAAAAACCTGAAGATAAATATTCATGATTTTAGTTTTGTAGACTTCCCATTCCCAGTGCAATAGGTGCTTATCACAAGTACTTATTTTTAGTTTGTAGTGGAACAAATATATGATATAACAGTGTGATAATGATAACCAAGTATATAACACAAGTTGCCGAGTGCTACACTTTTCACTATTTTTTTCGGTACGCTGTGCCTAAGATATCACAAGAAAAATGAACTTTCCCGAGTCCCCGGAAAGACTATCGCTAGCCTATCGGGACGCCAATGTTTTCCCTAAAAACTGTCATATAGTTCGTGTCCAAATAATGACTTCTGCTTTGAGTTACTACTGAAGGTTTTGGATGTTCAGCTTGTTTAAATGTCTTATCCATTAGATTTCTATGCGATATATGCATGTATAGGTATATTATATATTTGGTCCCTAGTAAGTACTTTCGCGTTGTGAAGCGCGGGGTCTTAGGGTTCCCTTTGGTTGACGTTCTTTTTTTTGTATTGATTGTTAACCAATAAACCGTTATTATACGGGGATAGTTTATTGTAGTTTTTTGTAAGCATATATAAGAAGAGAGCCATGACGAAAAGATGTAGTAGGTACATATTCCATTACCATGTCGAAAGTCCTAACGATTTTGTTCACTTTCCCATTGTTCGAGAGTTTCTCCGCCAATATAGTGCAGGTACTTTCCCAGCAGTGCATAAAGCGCTCAGGATAGAGGGACCTTCTGAAAATATAAGTTAAATACACAGTCAGGTACAAATCCAAATGAAAACAAAATGGTAATATAGATACAACATACATATAATTCTAGCTTAAATAATGAAATCTTCTACATTGGGTCCTAGAATCCGACAACTTTTGAAAGGTAGAACACACCATTTTGGAGGAAAGTTCGAAAAGGATCTGGACTGTGGAGAGAAACGAAGTCCGCGTACGTCTATAGTCCATATTTTCAGATGCCTAAATGAAAAAAAAACAATCATAACTATATAGCCCGCTATTTTGCTATAAGAAAGCCAACGCACTCGTGAAATTTTATTTGAAAAATACGTCAGAGCTCTTTTTCAGCCTTCTGTTCAACCCACACACTTGGAAGTAAACTACTAAACGTGTCACTCAGTGTTGCAAACAAATTTTCATAAAATCAAATAATGGTGCACACTAACCAAAACTATGCAGCAGCAGATGGGATTCCTCATTGGCGACAAACGGGATGGGATCTTACGTCGAGAAGATGCATCGAAGCCTCATCGTCCAACGAAGTCAATGAAAACAAAGAATAGCAGAACAAAAACGGCAAAGTACTCTCGCTCTCTATCCTACTTCTAACTAAACCCAAAACATAATAACTAAATCTCAGATGGATCTCGACGGTCAACGTTCACCCTCAAACAATGTCAAAAACTTAAGCTGCTCCAATGCCAATTCCCCGAGAAGCGGTGGTTCTCGGAGTTGAACAAGGGAGCACCCCAAGTCTCAACATATTTCTAAGCTCAAACAAATACAAAGTTCACCCTCAAACAATGCCAAAACCTGAAGCTGCTAGAATGCCAATTCCCCGAGAAGACGCGGTTCTCGGAGTTGAACAAGGGAGCACCCCAAGTCTCAACATATTTCTAAGCTCAAACAAATACAAAGTTCACCCTCAAACAATGCCAAAACCTGAAGCTGCTAGAATGCCAATTCCCCGAGAAGACGCGGTTCTCGGAGTTGAACAAGGGAGCACCCCAAGTCTCAACATATTTCTAAGCTCAAACAAATACAAAGTTCACCCTTCACTCAGTGTTGCAAACAAATTTTCATAAAATCAAATAATGGTGCACACTAACCAAATCTATGCAGCAGCAGATGGGATTCCTCATTGGCGACAAACGGGATGGGATCTTACGTCGAGAAGATGCATCGAAGCCTCATCGTCCAACGAAGTCAATGAAAGCAAAGAATAGCAGAACAACAACGGCAAAGTACTCTCGCTCTCTGTCCTACTTCTAACTAAACCCAAAACATAATAACTAAATCTCAGATGGATCTCGACGGTCAACATTCACCCTCAAACAATGCCAACACCTGAAGCTGCTCCAATGCCAATTCCCCGAGAAGACGCGGTTCTCGGAGTTGAACAAGGGAGCACCCCAAGTCTCAACATATTTCTAAGCTCAGACAAATACAAAGTTCACCCTCAAACAATGCCAAAACCTGAAGCTGCTCCAATGCCAATTCCCCGAGAAGACGCGGTTCTCGGAGTTGAACAAGGGAGCACCCCAAGTCTCAACATATTTCTAAGCTCAGACAAATACAAAGTTCACCCTCAAACAATGCCAAAACCTGAAGCTGCTCCAATGCCAATTCCCCGAGAAGACGCGGTTCTCGGAGTTGAACAAGGGAGCACCCAAGTCTCAACATATTGCTAAGCTCAGACAAATACAAAGTTCACCCTTCACTCAGTGTTGCAAACAAATTTTCATAAAATCAAATAATGGTGCACACTAACCAAATCTATGCAGCAGCAGATGGGATTCCTCATTGGCGACAAACGGGATGGGATCTTACGTCGAGAAGATGCATCGAAGCCTCATCGTCCAACGAAGTCAATGAAAGCAATGAATAGCAGAACAACAACGGCAAAGTACTCTCGCTCTCTGTCCTACTTCTAACTAAACCCAAAACATAATAACTAAATCTCAGATGGATCTCGACGGTCAACATTCACCCTCAAACAATGCCAACTCCTGAAGCTGCTCCAATGCCAATTCCCCGAGAAGACGCGGTTCTCGGAGTTGAACAAGGGAGCACCCCAAGTCTCAACATATTTCTAACCTCAAACAAATACAAATTTCACCCGCAAACAATGCCAAAACCTGAAGCTGCTCCAATGCCAATTCCCCGAGAAGACGCGGTTCTCGGAGTTGAACAAGGGAGCACCCAAGTCTCAACATATTGCTAAGCTCAGACAAATACAAAGTTCACAATTCACTCAGTGTTGCAAACAAATTTTCATAAAATCAAATAATGGTGCACACTAACCAAATCTATGCAGCAGCAGATGGGATTCCTCGTTGGCGACAAACGGGATGGGATCTTACGTCGAGAAGATGCATCGAAGCCTCATCGTCCAACGAAGTCAATGAAAGCAAAGAATAGCAGAACAACAACGGCAAAGTACTCTCGCTCTCTGTCCTACTTCTAACTAAACCCAAAACATAATATCTAAATCTCAGATGGATCTCGACGGTCAACATTCACCCTCAAACAATGCCAACACCTGAAGCTGCTCCAATGCCAATTCCCCGAGAAGACGCGGTTCTCGGAGTTGAACAAGGGAGCACCCCAAGTCTCAACATACTTGTAAGCTCAAACAAATACAAAGTTCACCCTTCACTCAGTGTTGCAAACAAATTTTCATAAAATCAAATAATGGTGCACACTAACCAAATCTATGCAGCAGCAGATGGGATTCCTCATTGGCGACAAACGGGATGGGATCTTACGTCGAGAAGATGCATCGAAGCCTCATCGTCCAACGAAGTCAATGAAAGCAAAGAATAGCAGAACAACAACGGCAAAGTACTCTCGCTCTCTGTCCTACTTCTAACTAAACCCAAAACATAATAACTAAATCTCAGATGGATCTCGACGGTCAACGTTCACCCTCAAACAATGCCAACACCTGAAGCTGCTCCAATGCCAATTCCCCGAGAAGACGCGGTTCTCGGAGTTGAACAAGGGAGCACCCCAAGTCTCAACATATTTCTAAGCTCAAACAAATACAAAGTTCACCCTCAAACAATGCCAAAACCTGAAGCTGCTCCAATGCCAATTCCCCGAGAAGACGCGGTTCTCGGAGTTGAACAAGGGAGCACCCCAAGTCTCAACATATTGCTAAGCTCAGAACAAATACAAAGTTCACCCTCAAACAATGCCAAAACCTGAAGCTGCTCCAAGGCCAATTCCCCGAGAAGACGCGGTTCTCGGAGTTGAACAAGGGAGCACCCAAGTCTCAACATATTGCTAAGCTCAGACAAATACAAAGTTCACCCTTCACTCAGTGTTGCAAACAAATTTTCATAAAATCAAATAATAATGGTGCACACTAACCAAATCTATGCAGCAGCAGATGGGATTCCTCATTGGCGACAAACGGGATGGGATCTTACGTCGAGAAGATGCATCGAAGCCTCATCGTCCAACGAAGTCAATGAAAGCAAAGAATAGCAGAACAACAACGGCAAAGTACTCTCGCTCTCTGTCCTACTTCTAACTAAACCCAAAACATAATAACTAAATCTCAGATGGATCTCGACGGTCAACGTTCACCCTCAAACAATGCCAACACCTGAAGCTGCTCCAATGCCAATTCCCCGAGAAGACGCGGTTCTCGGAGTTGAACAAGGGAGCACCCCAAGTCTCAACATATTTCTAAGCTCAAACAAATACAAGTTCACCCTTCACTCAGTGTTGCAAACAAATTTTCATAAAATCAAATAATGGTGCACACTAACCAAATCTATGCAGCAGCAGATGGGATTCCTCATTGGCGACAAACGGGATGGGATCTTACGTCGAGAAGATGCATCGAAGCCTCATCGTCCAACGAAGTCAATGAAAGCAAAGAATAGCAGAACAACAACGGCAAAGTACTCTCGCTCTCTGTCCTACTTCTAACTAAACCCAAAACATAATAACTAAATCTCAGATGGATCTCGACGGTCAACGTTCACCCTCAAACAATGCCAACACCTGAAGCTGCTCCAATGCCAATTCCCCGAGAAGACGCGGTTCTCGGAGTTGAACAAGGGAGCACCCCAAGTCTCAACATATTTCTAAGCTCAAACAAATACAAAGTTCACCCTTCACTCAGTGTTGCAAACAAATTTTCATAAAATCAAATAATGGTGCACACTAACCAAATCTATGCAGCAGCAGATGGGATTCCTCATTGGCGACAAACGGGATGGGATCTTACGTCGAGAAGATGCATCGAAGCCTCATCGTCCAACGAAGTCAATGAAAGCAAAGAATAGCAGAACAACAACGGCAAAGTACTCTCGCTCTCTGTCCTACTTCTAACTAAACCCAAAACATAATAACTAAATCTCAGATGGATCTC